>WSTQ01000048.1:0-32820 GCA_019627725.1 Serendipita sp. 401 | reverse complement strand
TTAACTCTTGAAATCTCGGTTCTCATCCACGGACTCACGTGTTCTTGGTTTCCCAACACCTCGTCAGACTCGATTAAGCATATCGGAAAGTTTGCCTCGTAGTTGAATTCAGGAATGGTGGCTCTTGTACCGAGTTGACTTGCACCAGGTAGCGTGAGTATCCGCGGTACCAACGACACTGGGCCAATGAGCCCTATTCCCGACACCGGATAGGATTCGACATAGGCGTGTACAGCGAGCGTGCTCACACCTCGTGAAATAAGCACGGGAGGAAAAATGCTGGCAAGAGCTATCTCGGATCGCAACTCTATGATGGGCTGTTAGTAGAGGTTTGGGTACACTGAATGGGACGAACCCTTTGCGTAATCTCTCACAAGGTCATCCAGCTTTTTCTCCTTCGATCCTTTCTCAAGTTCCAGCTCGACCTCGATAGTAGTAAACCCTAGTTCTCTCAGCATCGCTGCATAGGTATTTATGCCATGCTATATCCCGTGTTAGTCTAAAGAGTCAGGTCTATAGAACGAAACACATACTTTTGATTCTTGGTCGTACCAACCCCTTATGGTTGGAAACACCAATGGAACTGGAGCCTCTCTCGGTGCTGAAGAAGGTGGTGCTCTGACGATAGTGGAAGACACATAACGAGTGTGGTCAAGCAGATAGAGTAAATCTGGCCGTCTCAAGGATGCTCGTTGGTATCTAGTGAAGTGGAGTAGACGAAACATGGCTAATGGAGCGGGGAACCTTCAATTTCTCTAAGGCAAATAGTCATTCTCAGTATATAAAATTTGTTTCACAGGAGTTCACAATCAAATCGGCATTAGTATATCGGTCAGTACACGCGCCTGTCATTAGATGGCCGCGCGAAAGCGGGGTTCGATTCCCCGATGCCGAGTATTTTTTTTTTCTTTTTTCTTTGTACTTGTAGTTAGAGTCCTCGGTATTCCTTTTTGTTTATTGTTTTTCGGTTGAGTTCCAAGTCCTAAGATATCGATTGATTTAACTGGTCGTTTCGACGAGCTTGACGAAGTGGGCAACTCCGGTCCCCACATGTGATTGATAGCCGCAAAACTTGGACCCGGCTTCTTCAGTACCTCCCGCCTCAACAAGCCCAAATGCTAGGGTCCATTGGGAGATACTTTTATGACCGCAGGAGAGGTCTCCTCAAGTCAGCCGGGGTCGCTGGGCTGCTATATGTAACCGGCAAATATATCATTCAGCGCCTAGAGGAGGTGAAGGAGGCAGTATTGGTAGAAAAGGGGTCCAAAGAGAAGTAGGTCCCGCCTTCTAATTCCATTTCACTCCTATTTTGGACTGGAAACAACTACATGTGGAAGGCACGAGCCATGGAGACCTGTCAAACGGAGCACTTACACATCCTACCCATTTCTCTTTCAGTTTGAGAAAACGTTTTCAGCAAAATATGCAAGATTGCACTTATACAATCATGGCTTATATGCCCACGTTAGCCAGTAGGATATTGGAGGAGCTGGACGTTGAGCGAATTTCACTAGAGCTCCAGAATAGATCCAAGAAATCCGCTGTACCTGCATCTGTTGGCGATAAGGCTCAGACAAATACTTCTGCCTCGGAGGCGCCGAGTACACATACTTCCACGTCTCTGATATCGGCTGCCGAGGCGGAAGCAAGTTCGTCATTCAGCAAGATCTCAAATACGCAATTCAAGGAGACAGACCAAAAAGAGGCGGGTGTGAATGATACAATCGTTCCCTCGATTGACGATGGCGCCGTTTCTGAAGGACGCAACACATCGTCATTCTTATCAGCCATGGAATCCACGGATCCACTTTCTGCCTCGCTTCCATTACCATCCGAGCCCTCTTCCTCTCCCGACTCGCGCCATGTCGATCCTTTGATCGAATCGGCTACGAGCTGGGTGAAGTTCCAACACGAATCGTCGCAGACATCGAGGTCAGGGGATGCAGATGACGAGAAACATATCGGTTCGAATTTGGAAAATGTTCCAACGATACCAGATCTGGAGCTTCCAACAATCGATTTGGCTGCTGTTTCCATCGTCGATTCACTATCAGCCGCGGATGCCCGCCAATCAGATATCCCCATCTCACGTGAAAGCGTTCTATCTCATACGGAAGACCACTTGAGTGGTCAATCTTCGTTGCAACGCAAGTCGAAGGCCGAATTATGGCACGAACTAAAAATCATGTGTAAGTCGTATCTCGAATCCTCGCCCAAATACACTAATTCTTCGCCTCAATTACAGCCTTCACTCGAGTTATGGTCGTCCTATATAGCACGGCGTTGCTCTCACTCCAGATCCACATTCAGCTTAATCTCATTGGTCGCTATAAATATGTCCAATCAGTTAAAGCTACAGAACGTGAAGAGAGAGAGAAACAAAGGATAATGGCGTTGGAATCTGCCTCTTTCGATTCAATGGGCTTGATCGGATCATTCATGGCCTCCGTTGCACCCTCTGTCGCCACCTCTTTAGGCTTTGGCCCGCAAAGCCAGCCCTATGATATCTTCCTTGAGGAAGGGGAAATGGAAGACGAGGTTGATGAGGATATTGAAAGGAAATATCTCACGCTCTGTTGGTGGCTGTTACATATAGGTTGGAGAGATATTGCATCTCGCGTTAGGACAGCCGTTGAAGAAGTTTTGCAAGGGTAATTACATCCCCATTCCGAAGCTCTACATGCAGGGCTGACATCACCTTGCAGTGTCTCTCTCAAGACAAGATTGGATATGAACGATTTGAAAGACCTTTTCTCACAAATCCGTAAACAAATCGAATTCTTGCCTGATGGCCAACCTAGTACAGAGTGAGTAATGGTCCTTTCACTTCATGGACGCGCGCTCATTCGGAGATTGCAACTCTACAGAATCGCCGCCGCTATATTCCCACTTTCACAGTCTGCTGAGCAAAACGTCCTCATTCAAGGGGGTATTTCACCCCACCTTGCTACGATAGATCCACCCTTGCGGCAGTTATTAGACCAGACGAAAGCGTATGTCGCCAGCCCCGACTTCCAACTGGTGTGGAATCTTGCCCTCGACAAAATGTGCGAAAAGGCGTTGAGCGGTATCGAGAAAGAGGTGTTCGGAGATATGCCTACAGACTGGTTGGCCTCTGATCAAGGTGTCCATGAGGAAAGGAGAGAGAGACTGGCAGCAATTCTACCTGGGCTCGCGAGGTGGTGTCATCCTGCCCTTTATGGCATGCCCAATGAGTTGGTAGAGGTCAGGATACCATTCACTCAATCCTTGGAATGCCTCTAACTGATTCGTCTAGAATATAAGCACCATGCGCGAACTAATCGGCTTCTCGGCGATAATCTACTCCTCCTATGACGACAATTTAGTTCAATAGTATACCGATATAGTCATTTTGGCACATCCCCGCGCAGTAAGGACACCTTCACCACAGCTCTCGCGACTGGTCTTTCTTGATCCAAATCTCGTACCACCACTGCCCACTCAAGGGGATGTTGATATCTATTCCAATAAATATACGACATCACGTGTTTGTCGCCCATTACATATGAAATGCTATAGTGCAGGCGTCGTTTGGTATGACCTCGATCGTCCGCAGCGCTCTTTGGATCCATCTTCAAGCTCGTATGCAGGTTTATATTGGCCGTCTTCATTTCTCAGAGCTGGATTGAGGAAGGTATTGAAGGTAGAACCGAGGGATGTATACCTATATCAGGGTTCAGGATGGTTTGTTTGCAGAGTGTAGAAATCGACGTACCCACGGTTATAAAGATCACAATAAGGAACTTCGAAACGTCTAAGATATTCCCATACTTGGCCATAAGACCAATTGAGGATCGGATGTACTCGCTGATATGCGGGCCAGTCGTCGTCTGTCGGTGTTGTAAAGTCTAGTTTATCTGTGTATAATGAAGAATATCAGACAATTACAAATAACAGCTGTGCATTTTTTGCTCTTACCGCCATGAGGATCACTTCTTCTCGTGCCCACGAGAATGCTCTTGATTTTGGGCTCCTTTTCCTTGTATTGTTTGAGTGCATCCTTCATTGGGAGCCCCCCAGGGCTTGTACGGAAGAGTCCCAGCGAGTATGATTCCGCACAGTGATCGACAAACGCCTCAACCTCGGGAAACGGTGAACTGCAGGTCACGTAAAGGGAGTTGAATCGTGACTGGGAGGTAGATTGTTCGGGAGGATATTCCGATGGTAGTTGATGTAGACAATCCGCTTGCTCTTTGGGAGACCTGGAACGACGCCGCCACAACGCCACTGCTAGTAGATGTAGTAATACTGTACCTATTTATTGAATAATTTGAGTTCTATGTAAGAGGGAACAGTTGCTACGACAGTATAGACTCACAATCTTTGCCACCATTGAAGCTAATCGCTGTTCCTTGCTCTCTTTTTCCAAACGAGTGTATACCAAAAGATTCCGGGTACAATAAAGACAGATATATTAATTAATTAATTAATCCCCAACAGTTACGGCTGCATTCTTACCCATCCTGTTCCAACGTCCCTTCAATCACTGTCAGAGCTTGCTGAACAGCACTCCCCAAATGCGAGTCTCCATCCTCTGAAATCGCCAGAACACTTTGGATCGTAGGGACACTCAAGTAGGTCAACATCGTCGTGGTCAGCGTCTGAGATGTGAAAAACGGCAATGACTAACCATCCGCCGTATCCGACGTAGCCGCTGGCTCATTCTCTCAAGGCTTACTGCGTCATCTATTGCACGAATTACTGTCACATATTAAGCACAATCCCAGGACAGTGAGTCCGAGATGCGGATGCGAGAGGCATGATATATATAGAGAGTATCTGTAGAAGCAATACGAACACAGAGGAGAATAGTTTGATCCCTCTCTACTAGAATTCTGACCGCTTGCTCTTAACTTCCTCCATCTCTATTCTAACGTCGGGTGTTTGGGCCTCTTCAAGAGGGACCTCGTTATATCCGTTTCCGTAACTCCTCGATCTACGGTGCCACCTTCCCTGTCCAGTTGGGTCCTGCCCTGCTTCAATATCTCTCGAGTCTCCCTCTGCATCGAAGACAACGGGTGATGGTGCCTGAATTTTTGACATGCCTTGTTCACGAGCTCGTTGCTCGAGGACCTCCTCGTTCTTCGCCCATGTGTAATACGTCGATCCAGCAAGGATGACAAAGATACTTGTCCCTCGGCCAGTGGTGACGATATCTCCGAAATACCAGACACCTAGTATGGTTTGCAGAATGCCTCGAACAGCACCAGAAACCATATGGGTTATGGGTGATGTTATTTTGATCGAGAGAACTCCTGCGATGGAGAGTAACCAGCCAACAAGGCCTGTGACGAGAGATCCCCACAGGAATCGACCGAGAACACTCAGATTTCCATCGAGGTAGATTGGAGAAGACAATAGCCCAAGGACGCCGCTTCCCTCTCCGACTAGCCAGATAACTGGTATTAACAGTATTGAGGACAGTACGTTTGAGTACCAAGCGAGCTCAATTGCATCGCCGTTGACGACTGGGAGCGATCGCTTGATGACAATCGCGTGGCTCGCTGTGGTCAATGACGACAACAGTCCGAATGCGATTCCAAGGAGACTGGTTTTCTTCTGGTCTGGAGTCTTCGAGTTCGAGCTATCTAAGGCGACACCCACGAAGAAGCCTACAGTGACTATCGCACAAGCGGCGAGCACTCGTAAGGTTGGACGGGATGCTTTTAAGAAAACGAGAGAAAGAACGACAGTAAGCGGTAAAACCAAGCCGCGCGCGACTTGATAGAATGACGCGTCGACGTATTTGAGGCAGTAGTTGTTCGCGCTATGGGGAGCGTCAGCGGCTGGCGATCAACAGTCGGTAGGGTGACACTGCGCCTATTAATCGAGGCGAGACCATACGGCTACAGCCGCAGTGTTTATTGTATATGCCATGGCATTGAAAGGCGTCGCTTCGCGACTAATTCGCACAATTTACGGGGTAAGTACCTACCTCAAACCAAGGACATTGAGGAATATCATCGGCCATAGACCAACACAAACATCCCATTGTAAAGAGAGAGTGACTTTGAATAATCCAAGTGCGTGAGTGACGAGGAACATGAGAATTGCTATCACAAGTTGTGCCAGCAAGAAGAAGAGCGGCGTCTCCGTCGAGATGAGGACCCATTTATTGACCATTATCATGCATAGTGCAGCAAACATGTAGAATAGCACAGTCGCAGCCTACAGTGTGTCAAAGGATGGAGGTCAGCATTGCCTGGCAAAGTGCGGCGGAGGCGGTACGGCTATCAAGTACAAAGGCGACACGTACGACTAGCCATCTCGAAGGTTGTTTTTCAGCTTGAGGCATTAGTGGGTATTGCAAGAAGAGAAAGGGTGAAAGGAGAGTGAGGTGGTTGGAACCAAGCCGTGTAACGACCCTAGATGAGCTTATTGAGTCCTTGAAACTCTCACTTGGAACCTAACCACTTCAAACTTGCAAACTTGAATATCTTTATTTATCAAAATGGCTGAAACAAAATCATCCATAAACCAGGAACCCAGTTCTCCTGATGCGGAAGAGGTTGGGAGCATGCATTCCATGTCACTTTCCGACAAGGGCCAGTCCAACGTTGTCACTACAACACACGATATAGACGAAGGCAAACTAGACAATTTGACCTCCTTACAGAACGAGGAGAACAGTAACAGACGTCTAGCCTTGTTAGATGCATTACAAGATGGAGCGAATGTCAGGCTAGCCCAAAGCAAAGAAGCTCAGGAGAGTGAGCCCAGTGACGAAGAAGAAATACCTTTAAGTCCTCCGAATACATCCCTTAAGGCTTCGTTGGCAGTAGAAACCATCGAGCCGTCACACATTCCAAAGCAACAGCCCACACATCAGCTATCAGATGCGGGTATCCCTTCAGAGAAAGAAACGGCTAAAGGGACTGGCTTACATCCGACTAGCCCTCTAAGCGCAACATCCAAGTCTCCAAGCACACCATTTGCTGCATTCCAATCCGCCCCCCTCTCTGCTGGGCTCATGAGTGGTAGCATACCATCCGCCTCTAGTAATGCTCCCTTTCTTATGAGAAGTCCAAGTCCTCCTATGAAAGACCTAGATGAACTTGGGATCGTCCCGGAACCTGATGGAAGTACTAGTGCCCTTCGGGACGTACGAGATCGTCGGCCCGGCGACGTTTCTGAAACCGCATCCATTATATCAGAGACGCAGAGGAAGTTACGACCAGAGAGTGTTCTTTTACCTCTTACGAGGGACCCGCTGATTCTGGGCCTCGCGCTGGTAGACTTTGATCATGCGGTGCGTTCAGACCATGATTTACCTGCTGGCCACACAAATACTTACAATCTTTGGTCAGGTCGGACCTCGAATAGAGTTCCACATAGGCTCTCTCCTCGATGAAGATGAGGAAATCGTCAAGATATTGCCTTTCCTTGCCCTCCCTGATGGCGCCCACATGAACCGAGAGGACTATAGCTATTTCCATCTCGTTCCCGCGAAGGCTGGATCACAAACTGTATTTGCCATATCGTGCAATCGCCAGATACCTGCTTCAGAACTTCTTGTCAAGTCGGAAGTAGTTACACGCTCCACCGTGCAAAAAGCAGTTGTCGTTCTTGCAACAAAACCGGTCTTTGGACCTATTAGGTCTGTACCTAGTCCTCCGAATAGCCACTAGTTGAACATCCATACAGAGACAAGCTCGGGGTTGTTACACAGGCACTATTCAACCAACGCGATTTCACCGAAACTGACATCCTCGTGGAGTTTTATAATACCCTTGAGGCGAGTTTGCGCACGCAGCTTACGGAGAGTGGCTTCTATATGGGTACGAGTATGTCAGTCTGAATTAATGCCCTAGTGGCGAAACGTAACTCTAAACCTGATTTTCAGACGTGAATTGGTACACGCATTTCGACATAGGACATTAACATTGGTGAAGGCGCTTATGCTCCAGCGAAAGGTTTATTCTAACCCATATGCCGACAAGGAAAGAACGCTTACAATCGACATAGATAGTATTCTATGGGCACCCAGTAGAAAGATTGTGCACATTCCAGTACTCCCTCGTCTCTCTTATTCCCGGCCTACTCCAAACGCTGGAAGATTCTGGGAGTCCACAACTTGCCACTCGAGCTCCGAAACTCAAAAAGCCAACCGAATTGAGAACGTCGGACCGGCAAAGTATGCTTAATTTTATGGGTTTGCCCCTTGACTTGTTCGGAAAGGTGAGAGTCGTTGTGGTGACAATCAAATGCGTTATTTAAATTTGCTGGACAGGATGCATTCTTTCAACCATATCTTCCTCTCCAACAAATCGATCTTTTGTCATCCCCCAGCTGCCTATGTGGCAGCACTAATCAAATGGTAACGCAACACAAGGAAATTGACATGCTCGTCAACGTGAGTCTTAATTTGGTTTTGTTTATTTCTGACTTACCTGTGTGATCTATTTACAGATTGAAACAAGCCAGATTGAATATCGAACGCCTCACGTAGAGAGAATGATCGCCCTGACGCCGGCAGATCGTATGTGGATTGATAGTATAGTGAAGGACGTCAGCGATACTTGGAACGAGAACGACCCGCAGAGACCTTTGGGAATGCAGTGAGTATAAGTTGAAATAATGAAGCTGAGGCTAATCACCTACCAGGTTCAAGGGGTCAGATGACTACTTGAGGACCAAGTTCGAGGAGTACATAACGTCGGCGTTGTCAGCAGTCAAATTCCGTACATACCAATTGACGGACAATCGCTCGGTCCTTCCAGCGGGTATGTTTGATGGACATGTCGCCCAAATAAGAGGAATAAATTTTTCTTTAGGGGATCCGAATACCAGCTGGGAAGACTTTGGAGAACCATTCATGTCGTCCTTCCAAGCAACCGGTGCTTATGATGTTTGGGATCGTATCACAGACCCAGTTCTTTTCGATATAATCGAACCCAAGTGGGTGACGCTGGACTGTAACGATCATTCAAAGAACTGACCTTGCTCGGTAGACACCCTTGCGAAGAACGGCCGGGTATTGTGTCTGATATTGGCCTTCGACTTCAGGAAGGTATCACAGATCTTCACCTGGAACAACAATTGGGACCAACACGCGAAGCACTCGGCAACGTGCTGGCAGTCGGTTCCACTGGCTTCTTCAAGGCCGTTGAAGGTGTCCGTGGAAGTGTTAACAAAGTGGTGGCACAGCGACAGACATCAGGAGGTGGCATAGGGCTTCCATCATTTAGCAACCCGTTCGCAAGTTCAAACAGCACTCCACCTAGTCCCAATAACAACTCGCCCAACCCGCCCCCTGTCTCGTCCCCTCCTCCTTCTGCATTCCCATCCTCTGCCATGTCTTCGACAGGGGCAGGCGAAAGAAAACTGCGACCTCTGAGCTTGGCGTCGGTTGCATCAGTGTCCTCTGTCACTTCCACGACTGAAAATCCAAATGCTGCACGAGCGAGTTCGACGTTTACTTCATGGGGAAGTAGCGTGGGTAGCTTCCTTAGTAACAAAGCATCCAGACTCCGAGAGAGCGTTACTTCTGTGTCTTCAGCTCAAGAACAAAACCCACCTACACCTAATGCCAATCTGCCTGCCTCTACCCGACCGTCGTTGTCTACACGGCCATCGTCGACCGTATCGTCACCTAATGACCACTCAGCTCCCAATGGTACTGTCGGAAACGCCCCCATATCCAATAGCGCTACACCCCAGTAACATTTACTTGTGGTTGCGCCTAGCGCTCCGCCAACCTTTCCATACCGTATGATACACTACTATCGAGGATGGCTGTAGCTCGTCCCCGAATCTATTTTTATTTGAACAGTAGTCGGCGCTTTACATGTTTCGACTCTTACACGCATATATAAGCAGCAATCAAAGCAAAAATACACAGACCAGATAATTAGAGATACACGAAAATCAATCAGATCCTTAGCACCACTAACAGAACCACGATGAGGTCTAGGCTCGTTCACGAAGCTCTTCATCGTCTTCCAAGTGCCCGTTTCTGAGAGCCTCATGGTGAGTAGCATGAAGAGGATATTCTTGAACTCCGTTCCTCCGTAACATCCCTGACTCTTCGTCTTCGTCGGAATCGTCCGTCACAACAAACTTTGAGGCCATGTCGCCACCATCAAGAGGCGTCGAAACATTGCGTTCGACTGGACTGGGTCGAAATTGTATTGATGCCCGGCTAGTCGCATGCCCACGCGCGTTCCTCCCTGTTGTGCCATAGAGGTGCCCAAGGAAAAGGAGAAAGCCAACCAGCGCAAGGGACATGCTATTAAAGGGGGTGATTTGTAGAATATTGATATACGTATTAGTACAGGAGATAATTGTCGTATCAGGAAATACACACCCCAAGATAAAACCCAAGTACGAGAACGTGTAAAACTGCTGAAAGCCCATCGCCTCGAGAAGGTCGGGACTCAATGTCATATATACTACTCTATGAGTTGATAAGTCACTGCTTTGGCCGCTTGTAACAGTGAGGCGAGCTCACCCAGCGGACACAAATGCCTACATGATCACGGTTTAATCACTCTCAGCACGCCAGATGTACATCAAAACTCACCATTGAAGGTGCAGATTTCCATCTCGATGAATGCACACCCTGTGCTTTTGATGTATCAAGCACTATCTCTGTGCATCTGAGGATACTAGCCCCAACAAGTAGGCTGCAGAGAGTAGATGTCTACCGTCGATTAGGTATAGTACTCCAACATGTCGGGTATACACGACAAACCACAACAAATTGTGAGTCCGCTTTGGGCTTAAACAGTTCGATGATCCCTGTAATAGCCACGCTACGAGAAGTTGATGAGCAGGTATATAGTTCACTCGCGGGACTGCCTCACAGTACAGATGGGATAACCGTCCTTCTCCCTTTACTTGAGAGCAGGAAAGAGAGAATGCCTCCGACGAACCCTTCAGAAATCAGTAAGGCAATGGTATAAAAGCGGGTGGTGAGCACATACAAATCAAGCCTAGCCAGATTGTGCTCAAACCCCAATAGGTAAGTATACCGGAGGCGATTCCCTATACGGCCAATGAGTATTATCGAGAGGACCATCATGACAACCGGCTTACCCCTATACATAAAAGAGCACTATCCCATGTTTCGGGACTTTGCCCTTTCCACCGAGAGAGCGTCAGTGTAAAGAGATAACTATAGACTCCATATTGGGTAATGAGCGAGCCAGTGATGAACTGCGTGGAGTTAGTCACTCCTCCAACGGATGGCCAAATTTATTACCGGTTCAGCACATTTGATAACACCTTCCACCGTTGACGTTTTTCCCAATGGGCATATGCCGCCCAGAACGAGAAATCCAAGTATAACTTGAGTCCAACCAATGGCTAGATAGCTCAGGCCAACAATGCGATGCAGGAAGACGACCCAGTGGCGGAAAGTGGTTCCCTCGTGGACATGTAGCTTGAGATATACACCTAATACAGATTGTACGCAGATAGGAAGCATGATAAAGGATGCGAATTCGGCGTGCAACGACACTGGGAATGTCCATCCCACATGTTTATGGCCGAGGATATAACCAGCAGTTGTTAGCAAGAATCCAAGAGACTATTCAATCCGAATGTCAGTGATAATGTAATATAGCCTCAGAGAGCGATATACTTGAAGAGGCACATGCCATCGAGCCCTGAACAACGTCACTAGCGCCCATTGCTTCAACTGAGAGACCACTTACCTAGTGAATCCAAATACGAGTCCAATGGGAAATATGATGCACCAAGCTAGGAACTGTACAGAGATATGGAGGAGTAACAGCGCATCTAGCTCTCCTTCTGTGTCGGCTTCTTCGTTCCCATGATGGTCATGTGCGTTGGTAGGATATACAGAGATCAAAAATAGTAATAAATAAGGTAGAATGATATGCTTTTGTGATGATTCGCGGGACATTTGGAGCCTTAGACGAGATCACGGTGAGGTCGAAGGTTGGCTGAGTAACTTGACCACGCACTACTCTTCGCCCTTCGGTCGACGCCAGCCAGTCTGCTATTTGTGAGCAAATTTGGGCAATTACCATGGCTCAAAGTATCAGCCCAGAATGTACGCCGCTCAAGCATAAGTATGACACCTGCTTCAATGCGTGGCTCGAATCCTATCTATCTCCAGAAGTTACAAATGCCATTAAATCCTCTTCCACGTCGTCAAATTCTGCTTCAAATGATGATGCAAAAGCACACCGAACCCGGAGGATGGCGCAAGAGTACGAAGACAAGTGCGGGGCTGCTTGGAAGGCCTACAACTCATGTGTAACGGTATTAGATATCATTTTATGACAATTTATCTGATAACTGATGTTCCCTTTTGATGATTATGATTGTAACTTGGCAGAAAGCCGTCAAGGAGCACAAGTTGGAAGAGTTGATTCACCAAGCACGAGACGAAAACCCTCTCAGAGAGCTCGAGAGTCATCTCGATCAGACGCATGTTTCTTGAGACTACGCAACCGTTCTTAGACTGCGCTTCCCTTCACTAATTTCTATCTACCCGTGTCTTGGCTATTACTCCCCTCCCTTTCCGGGACTCTTGATGGAGACAATCTCTTCACTGATTGTATTCATTTTACTTTCTCGGACATTTATCTATGAAGGATTCTTTCCACCCGATGTTTCACCTATAATTCCTTTGGGGGTCTTTGTTCAACTTACTATCGCTACAAAATGTATCATTATCGCTACTCGATGCAAAAAAATCCCAACTGATTTTATATTCCGCTTGTCCGAGGGCTGGACATGTAAGCACAACGAAAGGAGATGTTCCTTCAAATGCATATGTAGAGTATAAACTAGTTCATATAAACCCTGAAGCATCGAGGCGCCTGTCCCTTCTACCGGCTCATATAGCCGGTCCCACATCCTGTTCTTGACCTCCCGCAATCCCATTACTTGAGCCATTTCCTCCAACAAGCAAGCAATGTCCTCATATTCCAAACCAGAAGTAGAAATACCTTACACGTCAATTAACCCAGTCCCATTGCATCCTATTAAACCTCCAGTGTCAACTACCCGATCCTCAAACTTGCCTAATCTACCGGCAGCAGCTGCTCATCGGCAACAACAGGAAGCAAAGAAAGTGATACCAGGGTACACTTTGAGCACTCATGTAAGGATAGAGACATATTCCGGAGCTTGTAGACTCACATTTCGCCGAAATACGACAGATATTTCCCGCAGCTCTACCTCGGACGAAATGTCATACGGGGCCAACCCCAAAGTTCGCATTCTCAGATGTCCATCGTAAAGCTAAAGTATTTGATACTGCTGCACACCTTCAATCCATGAGAGAGGCCAATGAGGTGTATGATGACGACTGGCCTTCCGAACCGCTCTGGATCGTCGCCAACAGGTTTACGGCTCAGAGGCCTCTCTCTCCTGCCAACAATGGCAGAAGGAACGGCATAACAATGACATTTATGCATGCAAACGGATTTCATAAAGAGGTCAGAATGTCGGCATATTCATTGTGGCTAGTTTAACACCGAGTTTAATTTCAGACATGGGAAGAATCTCTGAAGGCCTTCTTCTCGCACTCTACCCTAATAGGGAGTATCGTGGACGAGATATGGCTATTTGATGCAGCCAATCACGGAGATAGTGCGATTCTAAACGAAGGCAAACTGGGCGACATCTGTGAGCATTAAGCGTTACAATCTTGATACAATATCGTCTCAGATGTTCGCACAGTCAACTGGAAGGATAACACTCGCGATTTTTTGCAATTTCTCCAATATTTCCTGCCAGAACTCCCAGGCTCTGAACTTGCAACACATCTGGAGCCCCTACCAGAGGCGATAGCCAGGAAAAGAGTCAGAGATGGCTTCTCCAATCGTCAATTGGTGGCCGTCGGTCATTCTTTGGGAGGCTGTTGCACGTACGTACAACAACTACGTGTGCGCACTTACCTTCAATGACCCAAAACTGTAGCTGCAGGGCGGCATTATACGCCCCAAAGCTCTTCTCGGATATTATTCTCGTTGATCCTGTAATCGTACCGCCCTATCAACGGGAGATGTTCAGGCAGGGGGCTCTACCACTAGCGGCAACAGTAGGAAGGCGATCCGAGTGGCCAACAAGGTAGGTGTATCTGATCTTGTCAATATTGTGGAGCAATGACCCGTGACAGAGAAGAGGCTCTTAAATCTCTGTTGCAAAGCCCATTCTTCAGAAAATGGGACTCAAAAGTCTTGGATACGTATATCGATTTTGCAATGACAGAAGATGGGGCCGAGGTGGGAATTAGATTGAAAACATCAGGTTATCAGGTTTGTATCCTGATTAGTTCTCTCTGTAGCGTGCTGAGGTCAGGGTAGGAAGCAGCGACATTTGCAGAAGAGCGACTCCCTGCAGAAGTGTGGGAGTTGCTACCGGAACTGGATGATGAGATCGAAATCCGCTGGGTTATGAGTGGTAAAGCTGATGATCCGTAGGTGGGAGGCATCTAAGATACGATCTTCTAATATTGCTTCCAGAGAGGATGATCCTCCGATGGCTGATCGTCTATGGAGAAGACAGACGACTGTCTGGAGAAGGAGGACGCGAAATTCAAATATCAAGATGAAAGGATCAGGCCACCTCATACCACAAACAGTTCCAGATGACTTAGGTGAGGCAACACTCGTCCCTTACACAAGCAAAAGTCCAACCAGAATCTTTCACAGGTAAAGATTTTGGTGAATATCTGCTTAAGAGATACACAGGATTGAGTGGTTTCGCAGCGAGACTGTGAAGGAAGCGATAGAATTAGACATGTGTTTGAATAAAGTTCATGCCACACACACTCACACTCAAATCTTGAACCCCTCCACCTAGAAAATAATGGCACAACGAGCAACGTATTACGAGGAAGAACTTGACGATGCTGACGATCTCGCTGAAGTCGGGTTAAACTTAGCGATTGGAAACTATGGGCAAGGCGGCCTCTACGACGATGGCAGTGGGTTCTATCACGATCTTTGGTCACATAACCTGCTAAAACGGCGGTATAATCAGTGCCTAGGATAGATGAGGCGACTCTTATTGCTATGCAGCAACACGTCGCCCAGCAAGTCGCGCTCGCTCAGATTCCCGACGTTGTCAAACGCGTGAGCCACCAGTGGTTTTCGTGCTCACGACTATACCAACGCGAATTACTATCAACTAGTTCATTGTTCAATTTCATCAAGCCATCGTGAATAACAACCTACCGGAGATCACTGCTTGCTACGAGAATGGCTGGAACAAACTCACTGAGCAGTTTTACCCAAAGACCGAATGGCCAGAGGCAGAGATCATCGCGCCATTGGTCAATGATAGTTCGTGTTTATTCTCTTTCCCGAGTTTTGTTCGATTTACGCTGTTTCTAGATCCGGTATTCCTAATTCTCTACCGAGAACTCTACTATCGGTCAGCACTTATCCACCACAATTGTAAAGGGAGCCTGAACATGCATGCAGCCACATCTATTCCCGTCTTACACCCAACGTTGATGATCGATTTCACTCCTATGAGAACAGCTGCGAATTGTTCAATTACCTCCTCAGTACGCCTTTTCTTATCTGTACTGAAAACTCAAGACTGAGTTTACTGGATAAGATTCTGATGGTCCCGTCGCCCTATCACTTCCTGACCAGTGGTTGTGGGATATCATTGATGAATTCATCTATCAGTTCCAATCCTTCTCTGTCTGGAGGTCGAAACCAAAGCTCAAGAACGAAGACGAGCTTTCAATGCTGGCAGCAGAAGCCGAGACTGCTGGAGGTTCTCAGCTCTGGAGCTGTTACTCGGTCCTTAACGTCCTGTATTCTCTAGTACAGAAAAGCCGGATCAACGAGCATTTGAGTGGAGTTCGGCAAGGTCTCCCGGAAAGCGAACTTTTGTACGTACGCGCGAATCCATTCCAAACCACACCCGGGCTAATATCACGAACGTCAGAGAGCTCGCTGGAGAATATGGATCCAGGCCACTCTATCGGATGCTTGGTTACTTCAGCCTTATCGGCCTCCTACGTGTTCATGTGCTTTTGGGCGATTTCACACTCGCTTTAAAAGTTATGGAGAATATCGAATTGAATCAGAAGGTTCGCTTTCCTATGAATCGCCTTCCAAATATACGCTAACATTTCGACAGGCGTTCTTTACCAGGGTGACTGCTTGTCATGTCGCGACATATTATTATGTCGGGTTTTCGTATATGGCATTACGTCGTTACAATGACGCTATTCGTACATTTGTTTCAATACTCAACTTCATCGGGAGGATGCGACAATACCACACCCGAAGCTACCAATACGATCAGGTTCGCAACCACGGTCGCCTAAACGAGAGCACATTTTTAACCATTAACGTCAGATCAATAAAACGGCCGAGAGGATGTATGCGTTGTTTGCCATTTGTAATTGCTTGTCCCCGAGCAAGTTGGACGAGCAAATATTAAACAACGCCAAGGAGCGCTATTCGGATCAAATATCAAAGATGTCGCAGCCATTCACCTCCAATTACTCTGCTCCCAATCCTACCACACCAATTACACCAAGCTCGCCAAAAGAGAAGCCCTCGCCGGCATCGGAAGCCCTAGCAGCATATAGTGAACTATTTCTGTTTGCTTGTCCTAAATTTATCACTGCGAATGCTCCCCCATACGGTGATGCAGATTCCCTGACTGCTTACATTGCCGACCCTCCAGAGGAGCCCGCGACCCGACACCTGTCCCTCTTCCTGGATGATATCCGTGCAAGAGCAGAGGTGCCAACACTACGTTCGTATCTTAAGCTTTATACGAGCCTGGATGCTAGTAAGCTTGCCGGTTTCCTAGAGAAAGACGAGGAAGAACTCGTCCAGCTCCTTATGGTGATGAAGACGGCCAGTAGAAGTATTTCACGGATGAATAATGAGGGTGCTTTACTGGACGGTCAAGTGATCACAACAAGTGACCTCGATTTCGTGATCAATGAGGTGAGTAATCCGAGTGGATTCGTAGCTACTACTGATGATCGCCGTTAGAACATGGTTCATGTCGTAGAGTCCGTTATGAATAGAAAGTACGGAGGATGGTTCATTCGGAATACGGAGCATGCACAACGGGTTTACGATGCGCTCAAAGCGAGCCCGTTGCCGATTACTAAAACTCCCAAGGAAGGTGCCACGGATGACATAAAGTCCACTACAGAGACAAAAACACGCCCTTCCACTCAACCGTGGACCGGGACTGGAACTGGGGCTGGGACTGGGACTGGGACTGGGCGGCGAGTAGAGTTTGCTACCTAACAGTGAATGCATCAAGACAACTTGGTTTATTGATCATAAGTTTACAAAGCGAATCAGGTCGTCAGGTGCATGTATTATACAATAAAGCGATGCTGCTGTCGTAATCCTTCGAAGACCCTGTCTTGTCCAATATATAAGATATCATTTGAAAACATTAACTGGACATGATTTAAGTCATGCGGTCGCTGACATTTGCCCAGCTCTCATCGTCGCTCCCAATGAGGAAGTGAGCATCATCGTCGCCATTGGCTGATGCTAGATCGGACCAAGATGCGCTTGACTTTGGTGTTTCTCTTCCAGATGAGTATCCCTCGCTCAGCGTAGTGAAAACATGAAGGGGGCTGGAAGGGGGGAGAAGACTAGATGGGGAATCAGCCAAGGCACTTTCATAAATGGAGCTGCCTGCAGGTGAAACAAGCGGTTGGTCATCTCCTTGAAGTTGGCCTGGGTTCGATGGAGCAAGAGTTATGGTATCACGACGTCTTGCTTGCTCCCTGGTGCTCGACGATGGTGGAATTTCAGGCTCATAAGGCGGCGAAGAGAGTGCGATGAACAATGCGCGAGGAGATATATGCGTAATAGAACGAACTGGGGAAGGAGACGTGACAGACAACCCGCGACTTTCCGAGAGTACCGAGTCTGCAAGAGGGTCATCGATATTTGCGCGACTGTGGTCGGCATTAACAGCTGTAAGGGAGTCATGCTGACTGAATGGAGACTGGAGCCCAGATAAAGAGGCCGAAAACGTGGAAGGCGTGGAAGTAATGGAATACAGTGCGGCGTTGGTAGTGTCCTTTGCGTCACTCTTGACATTGGCGTCTGGAGTCAGAGCACTGAACGGTATGAAGGAGTTGGGCTAGACGGTGGAAAGAAGTATCAGGCCAGCTAAGAAATAGAGATGATATTCGACGAACCGCTTCGAGTACGGAATGCTCGTGTGTTCTGCTTGGCTTCTTGCGTCGTTCATAAGGAACGTCAATGATGAATGTTTCAACTCCACTGGCTTTGACGGCTTTCGTCAGCGTCTCCATTTCGGTCGCTTCGAGAGCAGGCGGGGTGCCCTTCAGCCGCGCTTGGACGCCATTCTCGGCGACTCTCACAGCAGGGGCGAGCCTTCGTCGCCGCAACCTACGATCATGGAACCAATTTTCGATTAAGACCTCAAGTTTGGGTGCGATGTGTGGTTCATAAATGAGCTATGGGAGTAAATATATGAGCAAAGGTACCAAGCGATCTTCCGCTGCTGATAGACGTTTGAGCTGAAACTTACTTGATGAAATGCGAATGTGGCACCTGCTACTACTACAACGCTACCGATCACGAGCGCCGCTGGTGGGGTCATTATCGTGCGATATCGAGTAGAGTGCGGCCTAGGATGAGTTTATGAGAGTGCCAAAGCCTCTCAAGTTCTCCAGAAGTGTGATTGTCGATGAATTTCTGCTCGAACCGGGTCGCTGAGACGTGAATAAGGCGTTGTTATCTGGGATGGTCGCTTCCTATGTTGCGTGACCTGGAGGCTGGGTGGTCCTGAGTTTGCTTGGACCCGTCCCCGGTAAAACGTACCTGTCCATATTATCAATATAGCGGCATGGAATCGGAACAATCTTCTCCTAGTATGATATTTCTTCTTTCATTCATACATTACGGGCTGATCCTGGTCGTAGTCGTGCTTGGGATCATTGGGGGGAGTGGGCTTTATCATATGGATCAGCTCACCTTCGTGTTCGTACCACACAATTTTTTCGTTTAAAAGATGTATTTACGGCTGAAATCATCTATCGACGACCGCAGAAAGGAGGTCAACCCAACCACGGTGAGTAATAGGCATCGGCCATGAATCCGTCGAACACGATTCTTATAACAAACCTGTCGATTCAAGCCCTGGGGTGCTCCTTCATCACCTATCACGATCTCCCAACTCCCGACAGGCGAACAAATTGCTTTCATTGCACGCCACGGTAAACATCATACATTTCAACCTAGTGCTGTCCCTTTCGCGGCGAATATTGCAGCCCTGAAACATTTGGGTGTTAAGGCCATTCTAGCCTTTTCCGCTGTTGGATCCCTACGAGAGGAAATTCGACCTGGAGATTTCATCATCCCAGACCAAATCATAGACCGAACAAAAGGTATTCGACAGGCTAGCTTCTTTGAAGGGACGAATGTTGTCGCACATGCGACCTTTGGAGATCCCTTTTCCCAATCGTTCAGTAAATTTCTTGGCCCCCTTGTCGAGAAGGTCTTGAAGCAATCCTCTGGAAGCGTGCAGCTCCACACCAAGAGGACAATCGTTTGCATGGAAGGACCTTTGTTCTCTACTAGAGCTGAGAGTCATATGTATCGTGCATGGGGAGGAGATATAATCAACATGAGTGTCCTTCCAGAAGCAAAGCTCGCTCGAGAGGCCGAAATCAGGTGAGTCGGTTCTGTAAATGATAAAGGTACTTGACCTTTCAATCTTCTAGCTACGCGCTGATCGCTACCGCAACGGACTACGACGCGTGGAGGGAAGGTTCGCCCAGTCTCACAGACTATCTCGCTTTGAATTTAACCATCATCCTAGACGCGGAACCCGTAACAGTTGCAGAAGTTATCAAAACTTTGACGACAAACGCGGAGCTTTCGAGGTAATTCGGAGCTGCTTCTGACCACCTCGTCACTCCTGAGTATTGACTGGTCCTCCAGGAAAGTAGCAGCAGCCATTATCAGCGAATTGCACGCCGGAGTAGTCTCCAAGGAAATAATTTCCGATGTAGAAGGGGGGATGCAATATGCAATTATCACTCAGCCAGATCATCAACAGCCTCAAGATCGAGAGAAACTCGCTTATATCCTCCCTTATTTCACGTAGGCGGTTAGTTTGTATCAGTAAGCTTGGATTTTTTATTCGAAAGTCCGGGAATTACAGCCAGGAAATGCACGGCCAAAAACGAATTTGGATAGTAGTATTTAATATTGAGTATTGTCAAACGGTGTGAAGTTGAATTGTGGAAACCCCGAATTGGTGTTTCGGTCTAGAGCTACCTGAGTTTGTCGATCCATTCCCTGGAGACCATAGTAGTTGGACGAAAGCAGCGTCGAATCGGTGAACGGGTCCGACCAGAAGTGCGGCATAGGGGCAGTGGCCGGCTCTCTGTGGGAGGCTACTGAGGCGCTCCTACTATGGGTGGGGGAGGGTTGTATAAACGTTGTTCGCGCATTATTGGGATCCGCTGCTGAGAATGATGCAAACTGTGACTGAGGTTCATAGCCTTGCAGAATACTTGCTGGCGATTGAAGTGGTTGGGAGGGCTGGAAGGATGTATTCCGTTGATAGTGGAACTGGCCCACACGGTTGGATGCTAGGCTATTGTGCAGGTTTTGTCTCTCTCCACCGACATGAGACATTGATTTGGCGTGCGATAGACCACGGGCTTGGTTTTGTGAAGCACGTCCGGAATACAAATTATCGTCCTGCGGTCTTTGCCCGGTATGTGCAATATTCTGAACTGGAAAGGGACGGCGAGTTGCTGACCGACACCCGTTGATGAGCTCCCAACCTCGTCCTGCGCTTGGCCATAGTGTTGATATACCGCGAAGAGTATCCATACACTCTTGTAGAGAGTTAACCAGCTTTGATACGTTCTCTGGCTGCTGTTGGTTCACTTTCCTCATAGTAAGTAAAGTTCATCCCGCAAGCAGACTATTACTCACGAAGAGCCACATGCATAACAGCAGCGCTGAATACATAATAGCATAGGAAAGGGGAACACTTGCGAAGGCAAAATGCTTTGCGATATGCCTGGGCAAGTACACTGACGTTATTTGCCGCGATTTTGCACATGTCGGATGCGCGAGCAGCTGATGCGCGTATGATATCAGAATCTGCTGGGCTGTTCACCGGGTCGGGAGAGTCTCGACGAGAAGTAACTCTGCGATTTATACTAGGTGACGTTAATGGGTAGTCTCCATCTGAAGAATAGTTTCGCTTACAAAGGGCGATGCAATAAGAGTACGGCGTTCCAATATTGCATATTGAAGGCTAGTATATGTGGAGGCGGCAATTGTGTCGGTGCGCCAGCGGAGAGGTCTACTTTGAGATAAGGAGGTAGCTCGAGGAATAGACCATCCAGTAGCTCTTCAATACGAGAAGCCTCGTGGTGACGAGAGGGAACGACCTGCTTGACCGAGTAGAGCGTCTCCACAATACGGCCAAGAATGGAGGCTATAAAATTCAGAAATGGTCCCAGTTCAAAGAATTGGTAACGTACATAGCCGTGCAGAGGCCCTCAAGCAGGCAATAGTGTGTGACCTCGTTGGGGTATATGTTGCCTGGTTGATGCTACTAATACCGTCCCCTCTGAGTGTTGTCCCATTCCAAATTTCCTCACTTTCAGATGAAAATTCTACGGGAAGAGGAGTGTCGTAGTCGCGCTCGAATATCATGCAGGGACGTCCGATATATGTCGAAATATATCTGTCCAGGACAACACAGCACCACCACATGCGGTTGCGAGCTTCCTTCTCGGTCGCGGAGAACATATTTGACGCAATGGTATGGAACTTGTCGACGCTCCGATGCAATCCAAGGTCTTGGGCCATCCGGATGGCAACTCCTAAGAAAAGCCAGGCTTGACTCATTGCACCTATGCCGATTTCGCGATAGGCAATCAGGAGGTACGCTTGACTTGTAGCAGGCCGGGATGCTGCATAGGGATTCGCAGCTATCGTGTGACTTAAGTACAAAACCTCAAAGACAGGGAGATGGGACGCATACTCATCATATATTTCGCTGCTGACAAGTACTCGTCTCCAGTAGAGGACATAGTACCTTCTGCCGTTTCTTTCGAAATGTCGAGGGATATTCGCATCGCGATGGAAAATATGACCAGCATGAGGGGCAAGGGTAGGCGGGTAGGTATAAAGGTCGGAACAGGGGGAGATTCCGAGCTGTTAAATCCGCTAAGTAAAACTTCACAAATGAAAGATGATAAGCCTACGATTCATCTATCCCGAGGCTCCAAGCCCTCATGAAGCTCTCGCGATCGAAAAGTGGGAGTGATGGGTTAATGTAGGTAAAAAATGTGTCTAACAAGTGGCGTTGTTGCTCTATGGTTGGAAGTTGAACACCAAAATCGCTGGCGAACAGCGCCCGTGCCTTTTCGATCGGCCGTTCAAGAGGAGGCCAAACCCTGGCTGGTGGAAAACGCCTGCAGATATCAATGTGAGCGTTTGAAACACCAAGACGTTTAATGAGGCTCACCAAATACCCCCTTCTGCACGACGGTCGACCCTTTCGGTTTGACCCAGAAGATGAAGGCCACTTGCTTTACCATGGTAACGTATCTGCGAAGCGTCATCCAAGCTAAGCTGCCCAAGAGCGTCATGAAGATCTTCAGAGTCGGAGTAATCAGGAGTCTCTCTTCCAGATAATGCCACAGACGCCGCTAAAAGTCCAATTTTTATGAGATGCAAGTATCAACGACACTAAGATAATACATACCCCCAACTCGGTCAGAATGATGTCGGTTCGGCTCATTGGCACCTGGGGAACCCATTGTGAGAGGTGTCAGTGGCTCAGGTCGTTTCCGGCGACTGGGGCTGCTCGATCGAGACTCGGAAGTATCAATTTGTTGACGTTCTGGAACGCTAAGAGCTTCCAGAGGAGTAAATAGAGGTTGGTTAGAAGTATCATGTCCTACGGAATGAGGATTAGGATGCAGAAACGACATGGAAACAACACTTACGGTCAGAGGCACGCGCAAATACGTAACTGTGTTGTTGGGCTTGAGGAGATGTTGACTTGCCCCTGATGATTTGGTCCAAGTGTCTTTGCCATTCTCGTGTCGCTTCGGCAAGTTCTGAAGCAATCCTCTTGCCCACACTCGAATTTCCAGTGCGGTTATTGCCTGCTTCGCCTTTTGATGGTGGTTGAGTGCCAACAAAACCAACGTCAACTCTGCTGAGGATGTCCCGTGCGGCAGAATCCCTGGACATATCATTCACCAATGATACCGCGCGAGGGTCTTTGGAGCCCAAAATAACGCCGAGGAGGGCCTCCATCTGATGCAACTTGAGCTCGAGGTCAGTCAAGTAACCTTTTGCAGGTCCTCTAGCAAGTGAGGTGAGTATCATTTATACAAATTCATGCCAAGCCGTACCGTTTGCGACTAGGGCCTACCCATGAGTGGCGGGTGGATCGAGGTCAGCCTGGGTATATGAAGAATTAGAAACCGTGGAGTTTCATACCTAGGAATGTACATTCTAGATCGTGATATCAGCAAGATGACGAGAGGCCTGATTGCCTGGAGCCACCACACACTCACCGATCCCAAGGGCTACGCAGCTCTGACAGGGCTGATTGCCGATTTTCTGACATTTTGACTTTGTGCGACGACATTGATCACAGGCTGCATGGTTTGTATTACGGGCGACGAGTTGTGAGCGTAATGCGCGAGGAAACCGGCGAATGGAAGCGGACCTTTTGAGCTTCGACGACGAACAATTCTGTCTTGTGTTGAAGCTAACAACTCCGTTTCATGGTCTGAAAATGATGGAAGTAGATCCTCGTCGTCTTGCTTGAGAGAGAGCATATCCAAGGTGTTGTGGTGAATGGTCAGGGTCGGGGTCGGGATAGAGCGAAGGACTGTGTGGTGTTATTTAAGCCAATGCAAGCTACTTAGGTCCCTGCGAAGGACGACTAGGGGAGTCAAGTAAAGGGTGAAGGGTGATGGCGGGTCAAGTGTCCAAGTGACAACCAGTCTTTTATATGTCGTGGAGGATGCTATTGCTCCAGCTGACTGAGAAATGACCGTTGGGCTCCTTTAGGAAATGCGCAGCCGATCTTCGTCCGTTTGTCGTTAGCCGGTCTCTTCGATCAAATCTCAAACGCTCAAAGGGGGCGCTATAGCTCTGCTCTTGTCGATGTGCTGGGCGACGTGCAACGACGAAAGGACAGACAGAAGAGAGAAGAGAAGAAGAAGAAGAAGATATCCTCCTTTGACCCAAACACACAACTCATCAGTCCATTTGCTGCCTTAATAATCCAACTGTGGCCGCTCCTGATTTCGGCTTCAGGCCAATAAGACCTCTTTGGGATACCCAGACTCGGTGGCGGTCCGGTGTACCTGTTGCATTTGGTACCCACCGCTAACCAATATCGTCCTCGATCCGGTGATCATTCTATTCCAATACCTTTTTTTGTTCAGATCAATGGGAAATTTATCTCAACAGGGACAAACATGCGCTGGACGCGGTTCCGAATGCTTACCCCTCACTGATTTGTCACATCGTTGTGGTCTGGACGCTACCACCGACCAGAAGATTTTCATTTACTACTTTTTGGGAGATAGCATGGTTCCATCTAGTCCACATTGATGCGCTTGATCACCCGTCTGTCTTTCTCTCCAATCATCTTTAGCACTCCTTCCGTCTCCAACATTCTCAGCACTTCTGAAAATTCGGCAGCATCGACAGAAATGCTACTCTGTTCGTTGATGGTTGCCAAGGCATCGTTCCACTTCATCCCCTTTCTTCCGGCTGGTCCGTCCAACATCGCGACCACCTCCTTTCCTAGATCGGCCCGTAATTTTCGCTGGTGGGTCCCAACACCTGTATTGAGCAATCCCATGTCGATACGACCTGTACTGGGATCCATGGCAGAAGTATGGATTGCATCTCGCATCAGTCGATTCGCCTCTTTGACGTCCTCAATCTCCACCCTTGCAGACAGCCTCATCCTCGCGTGTGCCTCGGAGAGTCTGATGAGTGACTCCAGTTGTCTTGTTGTTGCTGTAATCGTCTTTTCGCTCGCTCGCGGGTCTTCCCCAAGCTTCCGTAGAGCCGCGTATGCCACCACGAGCTCATCGGCTGCTTCCTCGCTGATGACAGGATGAATTCTCGAGCGTGAGTATGTAATGTATGCTGATAATTCCTCCAGGGGCTACATACGATCAGTTTCTCCATGAATGGTGGTTGAGATCCATTGACTCACGATAATATCTATCCCGGCGGTCACGGGCGCATCCTCTAGATACAACCCGACCAAGTGCTCTGCGAGCCTCCTGTCGCTCGCTTCGTCTACTCGGTCCAGAACGAGATATAGGAGGTCAAAACGTGAGATGAGCGTAGGGGGTAGGTCCAGGTTTCTTGGCAACGGCTGATTGCGATCATATCTGGAACCTATTGGATTTGCGGCTGCAAGGATGGATGTTCTTGCATTTAATGTTGTGATGATTCCTGCTTTGGCAATGGAAACCGTTTGTTGCTCCTGTTTAGGTGGTAAGCATGACCGTATGTTAAAGAGGTCTGTCTATTGTATCCTCACCATCACCTCGTGAAGTACACTTCGCGTCGCGTCTGACATTTTGTCAAACTCATCAATACAACATACGCCCCCATCACTCAGCACTAGAGCACCACTACAATGGGAGGTTTGTTAGCCATTGTGCATCGACACCTTCAGGGATCTGACCTCTCAAGTACAAGTTGCTTGGAGTCTGGGTCTCGAGTCACATATGCCGTCAATCCCACAGCAGAAGAGCCTTTCCCAGAGGTGTAGACACCACGTGGGGCAATCTTGTGTACATACTTTCCCTAGTTGTCAGTAAGATTATCGAGAAATGGGCCAATAGACATGCCTGCAAGATTTGACTCTTGCTTGTCCCAGGATCTCCGACAAGAAGTACATTGATGTCTCCTCTATACCGAGGCCCTCCACCACCACCACCGCGGGCTATACTTTTGTTCGTACCTCCAAAAAGCTGAAGAAGAATTCCTTTCTTGACATCGTCCATCTCCCATATTGATGGTGCAAGCGAACGTGCTAATACATCATATACATCCAGCCGCTTGCTCAATTCAAGAATCTTGCGCTCCATTTCCTCGCTCTTGTTGCGAGTACCACGCGCTTCCTCACTTTCCCCCATAAGTATGCCAAGGCCACTGTCCTCGTCATCGTCTGCCCCTTCGCCTCCTACTCCGGGGATACGGGTTGATCCGGTTCTGGTGCTTTTGTCGTACCCTACACGCTTTCCGTCTCCTCGCTTGATGTGTACCACGTCAATATATGTCTTAAAGAGGCTCCGGATGGTCCTTTGACGTGGGTTAACTCGTACAGGAACCGAACGGAAGATACCGGTGACTGTCAACCGGTCTCCGGGCTTGGCGACGTCAACTAGTTCGTCATAGACGCACAGAGAGACGGTATGAGGCGTTTGTCCATCTGGAACGGCGTCTGGCGTTTCTTGTAGCCTGATGATTTGTCTGTCTGCAAATTCAGACCGGTTATGGACTAGAGACATTGTACCGACGCCGTTGCAGACGTCTCGGGGACACCTCCCGGGCTCCTCAATCCTTCCACGGTCTATTTCTACTTGAACTGTATGAGAGCAGTTGAGGCATCGGAAAAAGGCTGTCTTCATATCGGGTATCACTGGCGTGGCACGGATCACCAAACCTTTGATAGTGACGAGTTTGTCGGTGTCTGGTTAGTGCGAGTTAGATAAGTATCATACAGTAGTCGAACTAGCCCATATACCCGACGGATTTAGGTCACGCATGTTACACGCAGTTCCTCCCCATGGTCTAATCTTGTAGACTTTGGAAACGATTTCGTTGATCTCTTCCTCACCCTCGTCGCCCAACATACCCTCTACACCATTTGCAGCGTCTTCTTCTGCAATAGCAATCATCAGGTCTTTGAGTACTTGGTCCATAACCGGGATAATCTCTTGCGGGTACTTAATGAGTTGAGAATGAAGTTTCTGGGCTGGAGGATACGCTTGAAGATTAATCATATCCAGGTTGAGGTTAGTGTGTCCAGTTATCCTCATTTTTCTTAAGAGTTCCTCGTACAATAGTCGCTCTCCTTCTTGTGGATCATTCGTAGCAGGAGTGGCAATCCCTCTATCGCGGTCAAGTGCCACACGATACTTGATTTTGAATGAGCGTAGGAATCTGAGAAACGAAGCCATAGATTCCGACAGAGAGACATTGGTTCCCCATATCACCTTTGTGAGATCGTCGGTCTCTTCAGCAGCACTGGGCACAGAGTTGGCATTATTGTTCGGTTGAGCGGGTTGTGACGAGGGGATTAACATGGGTCCAGACGATGGTATCGTATTGGAACTAGGTCGCTGATGTTGACTACTGGGGTTGGTGGCACCAAATTGTCTTCGGGTCGGTGTGGAAAATGCCGCATTGGAATGAATATCCCCTCGACGAGAGGGACGGGGAGTATCTACAAATGGAGATCCAGGGAGAAAGAGGGGCTGGTTGCTCGGTGCTGTCTGCCTGATTGGTGTGGCCATTGCCCCTTTGGCCTGAGATACCGTGCCAGGCCGCGATGAGGCCTGTTCCCGGCGCCTTGGAGTCCTGGACAACATCTGTACGTCCTCAGACGTCGGAAAATCCATCGGTGGACTGGACATGGCGGACGGGCCCAAGGGTGGTTGAAGTTCAGGATTAGTATCAAGTCGACATGACAGTTTAGCTGGAAGAGGAAACGAATCATTAGAGATTACAACGACTAATAGTTTCATAGTGTTCCATGCAAAACACTATTCTACATTGGAATCCTCGAGGATCTTTCGGACGAGAGGTGCTACAGTCTTCCTCGTAGCCTTTACGTTTCCTTGCCTCCAACATCGACCCCTACGGGCACCTAAACCAGCAATTCGTCTCTCTTCACATGCCAGTTCCTTATCGTCACCAATACCATCGAACAGTTTCTTCTCAATTTGTTCCCTTCCCGGTCGGACGAGGAAAAGGAGCTGACGGCGATGCTTGTTCTTTCTTTTGGAACGGTACGTAGTCAAGACTCCAAGGATGTCTAGGCTTCGGTCCGTAATCCAAGAATCAATATCACTCCAGAACCCTCGAATATCCCGTTTCACTAAGAACTTCAATCCTATTGGGACTGTGGAAAGCCCTATTTGAAGCCCTGCAATGGAATATTCCTTATAATCTCGCCGCAAGAGATCGCTAGTAGAGAGATGGTCGACCGACGATTTCGTCTGAGCTAGCCTGTGTGAGAGTGCATCAAGGGAACTCGGTGGTTTTTTCCTGATTTCGACCATCGAAGAGGTCGAAGCTATACCAGTTTGTGGTACAAGGAGTTCAGCTCCTTCAAAGTCAACATCTGTAGCCTTGCCTCCAGCCTTGAGACCACCAGTATCGATCAAAATTGCGGAAAGAAGAAGTGTCGCAATATCCGCAAGTTCGCCTGAGGTAGCGCCTTGTAAACGTTGCTTGAAGTGAACAGTTACCAAAGATGCACAACTCCCAACCGGCTGTATAGTGCGTGGCTTGGCGTCTTTATGAAACCCTTCATCTTCGTGATGATCAAGTACACCTAAAACAGTGCCATTACACGTCGGGAGAATGCGGTTGTGATCCACAAGGATGTATGAGCAGGTATACGCCTGTATGCCACGATCGATGTCACTTGCAGTCAGGAGATGGGATGTATCGAGAGATGCGAGAGAAAAAGCAAGTATATTCTCTGGCCTCAAGTGTAAATCTGATCTTTTGGTCTGGATAAAGGGGATAATCTTCGCATCGGATGACAAAAATGCATAGCCAATTGCACTTGCGATAGAATCGAGGTCTATATTAATGCGATAAGACGAACGGAGGGGTGATGCATTTACGTCGCATACCTCCAGCTTCGTTCCCGGTTACAACTATCCATTCATTGGCGCTGCCCGCGTAAAGATCACTAAGGAAGCTGGCTTTCCTTTCCCTCAGAAAATTGTCCAGGATGCTTGGCTCTTGACGTTCCATGGTCCCACTGGTGGCACTTGAGACTAGTCCCAATCGTTCAAGCAAATCTTGTGCTGTTTGCCTCAGGGACATAATAATGTCCATGACTTAGATAGTCAAAGGTAAGGACCCAAAGGCGAACGGGACCAAATTTGGAGCCTGGTTTGACCACATGCAATCACCAGGCACACTCAGAGCAACCTAGACAAAAACTCCAGTGCCCCACTATGAGTAATAAATTGTTAATCTAAACTGTAATTAGTGTAAATAGAACCCAAAAATTGAGAATTTATTTCCTGATTTGAAAAAATTCAACATTGATTCTTACCAGCCTGACCCACCAGTGTTACTTAATTAAATGTAGATATTAGGTATAATTAATATTGTATTCAATCTTGTACATGTTGCAACCCTGGATAAATGGACATTCATTTCCCTAGCACTAAAATTCAAGCAGATTTGATACCACTTGATGGAAATGACATGATTGTAGATGCTAGTCATGAAGAAGGTAGGTGCCTAGGTAAACCCATTTAGCCACATCAGCAAAATGTCATTACAGTAAACTCTACATATAAGAATACCCTTGATTCCCAGCCAAAGGCATTCTTATAGACAGATATTCTTATACATAAAATAGGTGTTTAAACAACTCAAAAAATTACATAAAATTCTCAAAAGTTATACAGATTCTGGTGATTAAGGAAATCTACTCCTATATTTATATCTGAGTCACCCACTACTGAGTACTAACTTATCATTAGGAATACCAAATATTAGGCCTCAAAGACCTAAGTGCCCAACACTGGGGACTAACATGTGACAGCACACAGTGCACATATGCACAGAAGGGTGAGAACAACTGGAGGTAGGTGTGGGCTGAGGATGAGGGATGACTGAGGGAGCACAGAGGGTGGAGAGGACTCAGGAGAGGGTGTGCTCACTGTGCAGTGCACAAGGGAGCAACTCAGAGGCTCAGGAGCAGAGCTGGGGGGCAACCTTGTTGATTTTCTAGCTAATGTATCTACCTAGAGAATACACAAGCTTACATCAGTAAAACACAAGGTGTCTAATTAGTTTTAATTTGAGCCACTTAGATAATGAGAACCATTAGCTACTCTCCCTTCTAATTAGAGCTAATATTAGGCTAGTATTAGTTCTATTATGTCTAAAAATGCTAGTGCTAGCCTTATATAAGACCTATTAGGTCTAGTCTCTTATGACTAGCAACTCTGGTTTTTATGTTTTACTGATGTATATATGATGACTGAAACAGTAAGCAACTAGAGAAAGGAGAGGACAATGTGCTATGGCTGTGCACCAGCACACGCTATCTAGAGTGAGGAAACAACAACACAGATGAAACAAAAAGAAGAGGGGAAGGAATGGAGTTGAGGGGGTCCCAGAGGTGCACAGGGGCATAACACCAAAGTGCTTTCTGCCTTAGTAAGAATGGCTGTTCCCTTAATAATTTGGTCTTTACACTCAACCCAGAGAAACAGTGCCTTCTCCAACTCAACTCCATCAGGAAAGTTGATAAAATTAGGCACTAGAGACTAGACTTATTGTCTAGCCATGGTATTAGGCCTCGAGGACCTAAGTGCCCAACACTGGGGACTAGTGTGCAACAGCGCACAGTGTGTGCGTGCGCTGAAGGGTGAGAACGACTGGAGGTAGGTGTGGGCTGAGGACGAGGGACAACTGAGGGAGCGCAGAAGGTGAAGAGGACTCAGAAGAGGGTGCACTCACTGCGCAGAGTGCAGGGGAGCAACTTGGAGACTCAGGAGCAGAGCTGGGGGGCAACCTTGTCAATTTTCTAGCTAATGTATCTACCTAGAGAATACACAAGCTATATACTGCAACTGAAACACTAACTAAGTGACAGGAACAAAGGAGGGGACAATGCACTGTGGCTGTGTGCCAGTGCATGCTATCTAGAGCAAGGAAACAATGACAGGGATGAAACAAAAGGAAGAGAAGGGGAAGGAAGGGAGTCGAGGGGGTCTCAGAGGTGGTGCATAGGTGTGCATAGGGGCGCATGGATGTCCAGAGGGTCCCAGGGGTCATACCTATGGTGCACTGGGGCGCAGAGTGGCCAGAGATAGCGCAAAGGTGCACAGGGGCATAACACATGGTCAAAACTGCATTGGTTTTCTAGCCCAGTGCTTGTGTGCACCTAGCAAAGATCTAGCAAAGATCTAGATAGTGAAGGGGTTAGCTAGGAGTCTAGGGGTCTATATAGATCTATATAGAAATTCCCAACTTCCTGATGTCAGGAAATGTCACCTCTTCTTCATCCATCATCCTAGCAGTGTGCAGCCAGCACACAGCAACTACTCAAATCAAAAAAAAAAAAATTTCCTTTTTTTTTTCCTCCATCAATTCATCCAGTGAATTCTCATTATGCCACCCAGCCTCCTCCTTCCACTTGAGTGCTTAGAGAGATGGGCAGGAGCACCTCAAAAATACAAAGGTTTGCCAGCCTCACTGTTAACCAAAATTATCTCAGCACTTGTCATCCTCCCATTCAATAAATTCTATTATCAATATGCTTTCTATTGAATCCCCTGGTCCAGTATTGCATCAGGAAGATGGGAATTTCTATATAGATCTATATAGACCCCTAGACTCCTAGCTACCCCCCCTCACTATATAGATCTTTGCTAGATCTTTACTAGATACCCACAAGCACCTGGCTAGAAAACCAATTCATTTTTATCTATGGCTAGACATATTGTCTAGTCCCTAGTGCACAGTTTTTTCAACTTTCCTGATGTGTGGCTAACTTGATTGCAAAAAATGAGGTTTTTCTGTTGGGGTATTTCCATTCTATTCATACTCTTCCTATGGCTGTGTCCACTCATCTACATTCACCCATTCACTGGCTGTATATTGTACTGGTGGCAAGTGATATGAGTTTTCCTTGGTTGCTCATTATCATTCTGCCCCAGTCCCATTCTAGCTGTGTCACTTCAACTAGTTATGAGCCCTGGGCTCTAGATACTCTACAGACACACCCATGCCTCCAATCACAATGAAAACTTGCGTACAGACTCTATACACTGCACGACTCGTAATCAGCTTTGAACGGCGCCGCTAGCTTGCCTGGATCATCCTCCACAGCACTCACATTTAAATACTTCGCTATTCATCTGGCTGAACACACCAATCAGCTCTACATATTGTAATATACACTATAGCACTCATATCCGCTCGATATCTTTTCATTCCGGCGAGTTATCATTGGCCTGCCATCCAACTCATCACCTATATCTCGCTATCTGCTTGACAAATTCAGCTGAAAACTCTTTGTACATTGTCTAGCAGTGTTATACACCCATTCCGCTTTACAGCACCTCGATGTCCTCGCTCGATCGCCCGCTATCCATACCTTTTTCCCACTTCACTAAATCACTATGGCCTCAGATTCTGTTCGCCACAACATCCAGCCGCTCTCTACATCAGGTTGGATGACCTGATGCTTCCAGGTGCATGGAGAACTCGCCAGCAAGCGAGTTTGGGGCATTGTCAATGAAACCAGGTTCAAAACAGCCACTACAGACGTCGATACCTTCACCAAATGGACTGTGGATGCTGAGTGCGCTGCAGGAGTCATCATGCGCTATGCTGGGACCAATGCAGCGACTCATTTGACCGATTTGGACGATCCTGTGGAGATGTGAAAGCAGCTCAAGGCTGCATACAACGCTCCAGTGCCCGGTGCTCGCCTTGTCGCACTCAGAGCGCTGCTCAGCACTCGTCAAATGCCTGAGGAAATGCTAGATCAGCTTGCTACACGTATCCAGGAGCTCCATCGACGCTTGATAAGCCTCCAGACGAC
>WSTQ01000478.1:0-12337 GCA_019627725.1 Serendipita sp. 401 | reverse complement strand
CTTGTCGTATGAAAGAAGGTGATTCGTGGACAGACTCTCAGTATGTCATCAAGTTCAGTTGGAAGGAGAAGACACGAAAATCGGAGGGTAAAATCATGGATGCCATTCTCGAGAAAGCGAAGGGTGACCCAAAGATCACTGAGTGTCTCCCCGAGTTTATCGCTCACAAGGTCTTCCCCGACATATCCACCAGTGATATTCGTGACTGTCTTAAGATCCCATCGAGTTCTCGAGAATTCGTTGTTGTTGTAATGGTCAAGCTTGATGGAAGGATATCAGGCTTACATGGAGACGACCTTTGGTATGCATTCTGGGACTGCTTTGAATGTAAGTACCATTCCCTCGAACGAATGTGCTCACGTGAGCGTGTTAACTTTGAAACCAGGTCATTACCGTCTGTGGAAGCTTGGTATTCACCATCGGGATATAAGCACAGGCAACCTGATGTACTGGAAAGATAAAAATGGTAACGTGTATGGAAAGTTGACCGATTTCGACCTTTCATCGATCAGCGGAGAGCCGAGCAACAACAAGCAACGGACGGGGACACTACCGTTTATGGCCTTGGAACTCCTCAAACCCAAGAATCCAATCACCCACAAGTATGGGCACGACGTGGAGTCCTTCTTCTGGGTTATAATTCACATCATCCTCTCCACTGATGAAGCCCACTGGCGAAACTGCCCTATGTTGGATTGGGGGAATCTGGGAAAGCTCGCCTTGTGGAAGGAAAAGAACTCTTACATCACGGCACAGTGGGATGATCCCGAATTTCAACCAGTCGTGTCTGATCTTGTCACCGATTTCGAGAGATTCCTTGGCTTCCGCAAGTCTATTCGCTCACTTTATATGCAACATCTTGATCGTGTCGACCTGAATGATTCTAGCATCGATATGGTGTACGAAAAGGTCATAAGTGATAGCCAGATAACTCTTCAACTACATCCGGTCAAATATCGGCCGGACATTGCTTCAGACGCAAATGTCTCCCCCACCTCCCCATTCCTCCCCATTCCTCGATCTGAACAGTCCTTTGTAGATTGATTTTCCCTCCTGGACACTGTTTGAAAGTCTCTTATTCTGATTATAATACCCATACAATGCAATATCGTTCTGACGCTTAATCCATTGAGCGTCGCCTGCGCAATCATCCAAGACCGCTGAAATTGTGGGATACAACCATCAGCAGAGAACTTACGTTGTTATGGCCCCGCTATCAATAAGGCATTATACCAGCCATCACTGTACTGGCTATCACCAGAGTTAGTCTCGAGCTTCTGGGATATTTCTCGACTTAGAGTTGGGAAAGGGTTCAGCCCCATGGCTGCTCTTTCAAAAGCGCCGCAACGAGCCCATAATGTATTTATTAGTCATAGAATTGCGATTGCAAGTGATTTGGCGAGCATGTGAAGACATGCCGCACGTTGAACCCAACCATTGCCTTATTACGCCCTGAGGAATTTCTGAACTGAATCAAAAATGAAGATCAAAATCGACTTTCTATACTACAGGAGGTCCTCTGTACTCCTCTTCTGACAGCAAACATTCCTTTATCGAACAGTGGTTGATCTTGTAACTGATTTCGATGGATTCCTTGGCTTCCATAGGTCCGTTCGCTCGCTTTTCTGCAACAACTTGATCTCCTCGACTTGAAGAGTCCGGACCAGTCCAATCAGGCGCCCGAGAATAGTTCTTCCCATAGCAGCGTGGACGAGGTGCCCAAAACCATTGTAAAGGATAGCGTGGATAAGGTATACAAAAGGCCGTAAGTGATAGCCACAAGACTCTTCAACTACGTCCGGTCAATTATTAACCTCGGTCGGACATTGGTTCAGATGCGAAATGTCCCCCCATTCCTCGACTTGAATAGTTATTTGTAGATCGGCTTTCCCCACTGCACTGGACAAGTGAGTTATTATAGTTTTGTGATAATATGGAAATTTAGAATAAATATGTCCGCTTCACTCTGTCACTCGACTCCTTTGTTCTCGACAATGGAACCAGCCACAATGAACCAAGCGACGCCGGCCACCACTGTTTCAAGGACTCTCATTCAGTAGATCCATCTCGCTACGAGATTTTTGAGAGTTGTAGAGTCCCTAAAGAATCCTACTTTCATGTGTCTGAATGTTACGAGAAGTTTCCTTTGGATCCCAATATTGTCTGAGTTAGAATAAACATTATAGAGGAAGTTGATGTCCCAGATGAATAAATTTGTCCAGTTGTTGGTCCTTCTGCAAAATCAAGGACGAGCTCGTCGGGTTCTAGTTGCGGCTCAGCACCACACCACTGCTTGGCTTCCGCCACTTTGGCACTCGCACTTGATCTTTGGCCAGCCTACAATCGCCATGATCATTTACCTCCTTTCACGTGTAATATGGTCAGATATATCTCTAAAATGCTCGAAATGATCCCAAATGGCGTGTTGACGTTCTCCTTCGATGCGGCTGCGGGACACGTTAGCTCTACGGCAGCGTTTCTTTACCCAGGCTACAAGTCGTATAAGGCCTTGTCGAAGAAAAATGTGGATGAAGCAGAATTGGAGAGGTGGCTCATGTACTGGTGTGTCATTGGCTTCATTTCCGCATTTGGTTGGTATCCTTTCTCGCTGCCGATACAACCTGAGGCTCACAATCCGTTTTATTCGACAGAATATGTCGCAGAATGGTTCATTAGCTGGCAAGTATTCGTCTTTTTTAGGTGTCTGCGTCGACTGTCAGAATGACCGAGATGTTTTCACACAGGATACCCCTATATTACTTTATGAAGACATTGTTTCTGCTCTTCTTGGCTCTTCCACAAACACAGGGCTCCACTTTCATTTACTCGGTTCACCTGGCGCCTCTTCTCCGTGGTCACGAAGATCAGATCGACTCCGCCCTCTCACAGATGAAGCTTATGGTATATGAGTTCATTCAAGAGAAGCTAAGGGCTATTTGGAGCCAAGTCTATGGTGGATCTGGTGCCCAAGCTGGTGTTGCTTCGAGCGGACCAATGGCTGCAACACCGAATGTAGGGGCAGTAAACCCTCCTTCAATGGCGGATCCTCTTTCTGGTGCAGCTCAGTTTGTATCAGGATGGTGGAACTCGTATGCACCGGCCGTTATCGCCACGGGTGCTGCGTACATTGCTTCCCGACAGCAAGCGGCTGAGCAAGCCGTTCAACAACGGCGAATACAGAGAGAGGCAAAAACTCAACCGCAAAAGCCCTCTGATACTGTCTCTGTTCTCGCCCGTAGAAAGGAACTGGAGGCAGAACTTGCGGCGTTACCTCAGATCCCTTCTCCGTCTCCCTCGACGACAATCAAGGATACATTGACAGGCAACTCTTCGAATTCTGTGGCCTCTAGCTCCTCTTCCTATGGAGCTCATTCAGGCGAAAACAGGAGGCGAAGGGTGGAGAGTGGGAGTGAGGAAGAAGGTGGAAAGTACGAGACCATCGCGCCGGAAGAAGCGGGTTCTGCGGGAGAGAGTAGTCCAACAAGGGCTGATACGTCTAGGAGCTCGTGGTGGGGGTGGAGAGCCTCGTCTTATCAAGGATATGAAAGGGTGAAGAATGAGTAGGAAAGGACTGGTGACGACCATTTTCTCTTGTTTGTTGATTCCTGACCATGACCCCCACTTAACGAGTATTTACTTGAATTCTAATTATTTTTGTCCCATGTCACTGTATGTCGGTACTCTGTTAAGGGCCCTTCGCAACTTGAACTCCGCCACACCCATGGCTGGCTCAGTGAGCACCTTCACTTGAACTTATACCCAAAAACAAGGCTAATCTAGCGACATTTTGCTGTCGCAAATCGAGTAGCAAATGTCGATGAAGCGCATTCAGCGCGAAATTATGGACCTTCGCAAGGAAGACATGGGTGATATCAAACTTACACCATCAGAGAGGTCTATGTACGAGTGGAATGCAACGATTCCTGGACCTGCAGGCTCCCCATACGAAGGGGGGCAGTTTCAAGCCGTCATCCATCTGGCGAATGACTACCGTGCGTGTTGTTCGTGCTTTTTAGTCGAGGAATGGGGGCTACCTCGAGACTTTCTTGAATCCCTAATATCTTTTACTAATCCTGACACGGTCGTTCTACAGCATTCTCGGCACCCAAGGTTCTGTTCACCACACCCATCTATCATCCGAACGTCTCTTCACAAGGACAGATATGTATCGATATTCTGAAAACAGCATGGAGTCCGGCACTTTCGCTGTTCAAGGTCATGTTGTCGCTCTCCAGCCTGATGACTGATCCAAATCCAAGTGAGTCCCCGCGCCGGCTGTCATGCAAAACAACTGACTTCTCTGTCTCACAGAGGATCCATTAGGTTTTTAATTCATCTTCCGATATACTCCGGCGAGCTCTGACCACAATGAAACTAGTACCTTCTATCGCAAACGAATACCTAAAGAACAAGGCTACCTTTGACAAGAAGGCTCGCGATATGACTAGGAAGCACGCGATGATTGGAATGAAGGCGTCGCGCTCTTCGAAACCCACTCCTGCCTCCACGTCAACATCCACCTCTCAGAGTGCTGCACGTCCACCACCCTCTTCGTCGACATCTGGAAGTGGTTTGCTTGCCAGTATCGTCAGTTTTACTTCCAGCTTTTCCACAACCAACAATGGCACGCAAGCGAACCCCCCAATGTCTCACCCGCCTCAACGAAGTGGCCGTGCCGTCAGACAGCTAGTGGCTGGTGTAGAATCAACGCGTCAGCTGCCTGTTTATGCCACAGAAGTGATCGACCTGGACTCTAGCGACTCCACTGGCTCCCTGTCACCAGCCCCAGCTGGAACGCGGAAGCGGAAAAGGAACGACGAAGAAGGCGGAAATATAAGGCAAATTGGAGAGGAGATCTCGGGTAGATCGACGAGGAGACGGAGAGATTTCCCCAGGACCGCTTCGTCTGGTCAAGCTACCGAGGTGATCGTTATTGACGAAGACTGAAGCTGAGAACGGCCCTTATTCTATCACGTACTGTTCCCTAGCGACTTTACTGAAACAGTTTAATTGTTCCCTGCGCACTACTTTGTGCATCGTTTCACTCCCCGGCTGTGACGTCGTTTCGCCACCTTTGAGCTTTTGCATCATTTGGACTTCAACTTGACCTAGCTTTTCACCAGAAATGTCCGGTATAATTCTCTCCGTCAACGCTGGCTCTTCATCACTCAAAGTTTCGTTGTTCGGTCCAACTGCCGATGGACCTAGGCACCTAGCGACGTGTACTGTCGAATCCATAGGTGCAGACGGAACCGCCTCTTTCAACTCGACTGTAAAGGATATTTCTGATCAGGAGAAAGATGTGAAAGACGTAAAGGATCACGATGGGGCACTCCAGCATATCTTAAAGCACCTCTTCCGAACGACAACCAGCGAGGAGGATGTAACACACGTTTGTCATCGTGTCGTTCATGGTGGAAACTTCAAGAAAAGAGTTTTGATCGACGATCAGTCTCTGCATCATCTAGAGGCGTTGATAGAACTCGCCCCTTTGTGAGTTTCCTGGCCAGAAACGAATGTAGACAAAATATAACGGAAGAACTTTTCTCTAGGCATAATGCTCCTTCGACTGCTCTGATTCGGTCCACGCTCAAACAACTTCCCAAAGCCAAGTCCATTGCGTACTTTGATACGACATTCCACAACTCTATCCCGCCTCATATTTACACATTGCCGATTGACCAGGAATTGGCAAAAAAATATGGTCTCCGAAAACACGGATTTCATGGAATTTCTTATTCTTTTATTCTGCGGAATGTTACACAATTCCTGAAGAAGGTACATGTGTCGCCATCTCACCTTTGCTTTTTTCCTCATTTCTACCATAGCCTGCATTCACCACAAATCTCATTGTGTTGCATCTCGGGTCTGGAGCCTCTGTATGCTGCATTGAGAATGGTCAATCCCTAGATACGTCCATGAGCCTCACTCCTTTGGCTGGACTTCCAGGTGCAACCCGTTCGGGTGACATTGATCCGACAGCCATCCTACACCTCATCAAGGCGTCGAGTACAACTGTCGAAGATGCTGAAACGATGTTGAACAAAAAATCGGGATGGAAAGCACTCACGACTACCAGCTCGTTTGGCGACGTGGTGTCCAACCAAGCAAAAGATGCAAACGCCAAGTTGGCGTTTGACCTCTTTGTGGATCGAATTCTCAATTTCGTTGGTGCATATTACTTGAAGCTGGAAGGCAATGTCGACGCGCTGGTCTTTGCTGGTGGGATAGGAGAGAAAAGTGTCGAACTCCGGACAGCGATTGGGGAACGGTGTAGGATACTCGGGTTCCTGTATAGCGAAGAACTTAACCGAGAGAAGCCCTCACAGGACGTAGTTAGGAGCATCAGCCCTGATTCGCCAGGTGGCGGGATCGGAAAACGAATTCTCGTTTGCCAGACGGACGAGCAGTTCGAAATGGCGTATCAGTGCACAGAGGATAGTGAGCTGTATGATTGCGGTGAGCTATAGAGGGAGTTTAACTCTAGCATGCTTCAAACGATGTATGCGATCTCGAGTCAATGAATCAGTTCAGAACCTGCGGTTTGTGAAACTGATTCTCTTTTATTGAGCATATGGAATTGTTTTGCATGTAATTGCTTCAGGGCGAGCGTAGAGAGTCGTTAAGATCTACGTCTGAACCTCTTGGGAGGAAAACTCCAAAAGTCATTCTCCTTTGTTTTTGTTTGCTTTCGTATTCATTTCTTTCTTTCTTTGTCGTTGTTCACCTAATGGATGACTATCAGAACTTCATGCCCATTTGACAGAGGCAAAACCCATACCGGTCATTTCAAAATTTGCATTTCAACGGCACTACAAGAGATTGCGCCACGGTGTGTTGTCATCTTCTTGGACGAGAGCTTCTTTAATTGGGAACTGCCCCTGGCACCTTGAGCGTATCGCCAGTCTGCCCCACTTCACCATAGACGCTTCGCATTGTGGGCGCCTAATTCCCGTCAGACCGAGCTTGAGACACTGGAGGGACGGGCACATTGGTGGTGAACGCTGCGAGTTTGGTTTCAAGGGAAGACTGAAACCGGCCAGAGCATCGAAGAAGGGTTTAGACAGCGCGGTAGACCTACTAAAGGTGAGTTCCGTCAGATACGGAATCTCGTAGAGGATTTTCGCCAGGAACTTCGAGTCTATGGAGCCCGAATGGAAGCAGATTGCCTGCGGGGCTATGTGTCCTGGCTTGATCAACTGTTGGAAGACCTTTTCCAGCAGTTTCGCATTGGCAGCTGCGGAACTAGGCCATTCTATTTCGAGAGTCTGGATGGACGGTGCCCGGATACGAGGACTTTCATCTGCTGTGATCTCACAAAGTTGCAAATACTCGAGGGAGGGCAAAAACAGGAAATCTGTTTGGCCTGTTGAGAGTAGCGACTTAGTGATATGAAGGGAGTGCAGATGAGGCAGATCGAGCCTGCACAAGATGGTCGAGCGGTTCAAATGCAGGGTGCGAAGTGTCGAAATTCGAAGGGGTTCGCTCCCTGAAGTGGGGAGTGTTATATTTGAAAGGGAAAGTTCTACCAGGCCATGCGCACTGCGAATTGTTCGAAGCGCGTCTTGCTCCAGTGGCATGAGCCCGTGGCTCGCAGAAAGCTTGAGGTAGACGAGGGATGTCAGTTTCGATAAATTCCAATTGAGTCGTCCTCCCGGGGAAGCCTTGATGCGGAGTATCTGGAGTCGGCGTGCTGTTGTTTGTATAGCCTCATTCAAACTCGGAGATGAACTTTTGAGTGTTACTTCCCTCAGGGCTGGGAACGTGAAACAACCGAAATTGAGACCTCGGAGTACATCCTCCGAGGTACTAGTCAATTCTAGGGTTCGAACCCGGGAAACTGCGTCAGTTTCCCGCAAAACATTCACCAGCTCTTGAAGCGAAGTCAAGACCCCCTTTGACTCCTCATCCGAGTCTCCGGAAGACGAGGAACGGTAGTTGAAGAATTCGAAGGTTAGATCGATAGGCCCTTCCGCTGTACGAGATAGAGCATCTCGGAGCAGAGCCGGCGAATAGCAAAATTCGTACCCATGGTACCTTCTCATCTTATGATAGCGGCCGCGGGTCCCCAACATGATCTTCGACCATAATCTTCTGGTGTGTATGGCTACCGATCTCCAGTGGCGGCAAATCTGCATGAGCAGCCAAGGGTTCATATTGTCACCACATTTCATATAAGCCTCAAAGATGAGAGAGATTAGTTCGTCGGGGAAGGTGCGCAATTTGGAGATAGTCCATCGTTTGAGGTAGATCCTCTCTCCAAGTTCTTCTAATAGCTTCTCCATCCCGCTTAATTCGGCTCTCCGTTCCTGGATCCTTATTTCGAGCTCACCCAACGAGACGACATCGTTTTCGATATCTTCCTTTGCTTCTACGATTTCTGGGGTGGAGAGGACGCGATTTGGTACGAGAAAGACTTCTTTTTTAGGAGGCGGTTGTTCTGGCTGGCAGGGCTGTAGCCTCTATAAGCTGGGAAAGCAACAGATAGCACATATATTTACCTGTTCAAGTTCGACGTTGGCAACTTTTGGTGCAGTTTTTGACTCTTTCTCGTCATCTGACCCTACGGTCTCTCTATAGTCGATGGATTTGGTCGCTGCAGCTCTCCGAAGGCGTTTCATTTGTGATTATAGACGTTTTGGAAGCCGAATATCACAATGTGGCACGGTCCCCAACTCAAAGGATGTGGCGGGGGGAAACAGAAGTCGCCCCCTCAACATGGCTGGCTGGTGGGCTAATGCGTTGTAGGGCTTTGTCCTGACCACATGCCATCGCCCCAGCCCACCTAAAACATCCTTTGAAAGAAATGCGCAAAAAAGATGTGGCGAATGAATTCAGGGGATCACTCCCAGATGAGCGTCTAGACTCGCATTCGAGGTCAATCAATACGGCTGAACGTCACTAAAGTCAGGAGAAGTCAGTAAGTTCATCCCCAGTGACCTGCTACGAGACGAGGGGTCGAAGTTGAAGAGCTGAACAAATATTTTACGTACCCTCCTTTGTGTGCCATCGTAAACCGTGCCAGGCATTGCGGCGTGCTTCAAGTCGCCTTTGTCTATGAACCGCAGTGGAAACAATTTGTGTTGACCTTTGTGGTTTCCCGGACTTGTGGCGAAGTTGACTATCGGCCGGCTATACACTCGCCCCATGCCCCATCTATACGTCCTAATCGCGCAGATATTGTGGAAACGACACGCTAATACGGTTAGCTACGTCGCTTCATGTTATCCCAGATGCGACGGTTGAAGCACCAGCCATGGATTTTGCCAGCGTCAGCTGGTGATTAACTCGTTGGAATGAGCTAACAGTCTAGATACACGTGACTGGAAACTGCCGCGAACATGGCTAATCGCTCATTCACAAGTTTCGGTTGTTGGTGGTCGCAACATCGCGTAAGAGACTCTTTAAACAACTTCAAAGAGTGTCTATATTCTCTTATGGTGAGAAAAGGACGAAGCAGTGTCTGTTTAATAGTCGACGGGTGAGCATGGTTGTGGTTCAAATCTTGGACCAACTCAACACCACCGTTGACGAGACAATGTTGCATCTCTAGTTCGTTATATCCCATTCACGAGCTTAAATAATAACGAAAAACAATCGAAGAATAGGAAATTGCAGTCATATTATCCAGGTTCGGCGACAAATGTCTGGAACGTGCGAATCACCTCCCATAGGTGCGCGACTCTCAGTCCCAGACGGTATGTAAGGCTGTATAACTCTAATGTAGTTCATCTATGTCCGAAAACACGTCTCTTCGTCGGAGCTTGATCCAAAAGTTGACAATGATTCTTGAGAACAAAGAGCCCCTTCAGGAAGTATCCCACTTTGCGGCTTAGTGAAGCCATAAAACTGGATTAACTTATTATGGTTGCAAGAACAACGGCTCCGTTACTTGCCTGGAGCTCGATGGCGTGTAGAGAAGTACACATGAACACCGAAAACACTGCGTTAGGAATGAACATCTGGTCAAGGCATTATACATTAAAGAAGTGATAATCCCTCGATGTATACTGGTATTTGGGTCTTATCATATTCTCGACTAACTACTTATTCGGGTGGAACCCGCCTCGTGGATACTTCAGCAAGCTAGCTCAGGTTTTTCTATGGAACTAGCACGCAGGTGTGTCAACTACCGCTCTTGGTATGTGTCGATTCCGAGTAACGATAAAAGACAGAAGACGGAGGTAATTGAGTCTATGGGCCGCTGACTTTATCTGCTGATTGCGATTATTCAGAGACGGATCTCAAGTGTGAGGCGTTTCAAGAGCTGAGAATCTAATTCTATCGAAACATATGTTTCGGTATCAAATTCGACCCCCTGAACTTGGGTATACACTTTGGAAGCCCGCAAACGTTGACACTTAACAGGTCCTTGGGGAAGGGGTCCATTAGCTCCACTAAGAGGACAGTATCGTATCCAAAATTCGCGTCATTACTGACGGGATTGTATGGAGGGTGCATTTGCCGTCGAGCTGGGATGTGGCCATGTGGTTGGATGCGGCTGGCCGATGGCTGGAGTGGAACTTCGCATGTTGTTGCACCTTGGAACTCGACCACGCCGTCTTCATCTCTTACCTTGAAAAACAAACCATTTAAAGAGCTTTGAACTAACGCCAACGTGTATGTCAGTTGTATCTCTATGCTTGTTGTTGCTCTCGATCTAACACAACCATTCAAGCTCCAAAGCAGCCAGCCCAGCGTCACCTTACAGCCTACTCTACCTTCGATCCATAGAATCTTCGTTTGGGCTTGTATCCTGGCTGCACGTACACATATATCGTCAACGTAGGGCAGTCTCCAACTCCAGAAACTTCGAAGAACCGAGAGACATGTCCGACAACAACAGTGTTAGTGAGGTACAAGTCCCAAAAAGGTTAGAGAACAATGGAACCAAGGTCTTTTCGTCTCTTTCTTCGTCTCTGCGAGTGAGCTAACATTGTGCTAGACTTTTTGCAGAAATTTGGACGCAGTAACGCCTCCTCCCACTGTTCTTGATGTTGTAATTGCAGCCCGGGATGCCAAAGAAGGAGTTGGTGCCCTGGAAGACGTCGCAGTCAAGCCCAGGAAGTCGCGGATAAAGGTCTTCAAACCTGAAGAAATACAAGAGAAGCTTAAGCGGGACACTCACATGAACAGAGCATCTTCATTCAATCTTCGCACTGTTCCAGACGATATTTTATCAGTCATCTTTGAGTTCTATGTCGATGAGCTCTCGCCATGGACCTTGATGTGGGTTTGTCGTCAATGGAGAGCAGCAGCCATTCAAACGAGAAGAATATGGTCAAAGATACTCCTAACGAAAACCCCACGGAGGGCAGATGACTGGAACGATAGATGGCAGGGCGGAGAGGTTTGCTACTCCCTCCCGACGCTCCAAAATGCCCTCAAAAGAGCTGGGGGTGCACCACTCGATATCTCCATCGGCACCCCACACTCGACGACCAACGCGCCGCTCGATCCATTATCCTCCCAATTGATTGATCTACTGCGAGTCGAAGGCGCATATCATCGCATCCAAACATTTGACACGAAATATTGCTCGTTGGAGTGGTCAAAGACGGCAAAATTCGAGGGGTTCGAATTTCCGGCCCTTCAAGAAGCCTATTTGTCCTCAGGAGCATTTGATGTCAACAAGTGTATCCTAAAGACAGCATCTCGACTACGCTCTTTAAGCATATTCAAACTGATTCCTGATGAATTCGACTGGGATCTATCCTTCATGCACAATCTCGAGAAGCTATCCATTTATATACACTACTTCCCTCCTTGCGGCCCCGAGTTAATCCAATTGATCGACAGTGTACCTCGCCTCACTACCTTACATTTGAACCACGTCAGTATACCTGGTTTTCAAGGCAGTACATCTCTTTCGATTCCATCGCTCCTAGTCTTGGTGCTTTCCAGAACAGGAATTCGATGCAGGATGGACCTTCCAAATTTAGTAACTCTCTCTGTAAAAATATCAACAATCGCAAGCAGCGAAGCCGATCCGCTCGTACTTCCTTGTCTCCAGTATCTGAATGTTGATTATTTTACCGTAGAACAGGACCTATACATTCACGCCTCAGCCCTCGAGACTCTTGCCTTAACCTTGTCAAGTTGTCATCCCAAACTGGATCCTTCTTCATCGATGGAGAAGCTCCTCAAGAATGCAATCCTCCCAGGACAAATGTCACCATGCTCCTTTGTCCTGTCTGCGCCTATCGTTAACGCACAGCTGCTATCAGATGTACTCACCTACATGCCGCAGCTCAAAAATTGGGAGTTCGATGGAATGATTGCATCGTCGAAATCATTTTTCGACAAGTTTGCTGGTCGCTCCCTGGGCGGAAAAAGC
>WSTQ01000477.1:0-12363 GCA_019627725.1 Serendipita sp. 401 | reverse complement strand
TTCTAGAGAGTTCCAAACGGGAACCAACCAATAGGACCAACAACCTCCAAGGTCAAACTGCTCACGAGCCTCTCCAATCGTCTGACATAAACTAATCGCGAAAAAATCGGATAAAATGGCACCAAACAACGTAAACAACCAAGGTAAGCGACTGTGTTTTCTTGAAGAGTTTTCGAGGCCGGCGATTGACGGACGACGTCGTTGCACGACACAGGGCCGAACGCTCCACAACAGCTCAACGGTGAGACGCTTTGAACAGGATTGGGGACTTTCTGCTGAATATACTTCCTTCCCTTGATAGCTCCAGTTGTGCAAGGAGGCGCGATCGCTGCTCAGACAGCGAGCGTACCAGTAGTCCCGGCCATCGACCACATTCAAGAGGCGGGTGAGTGCCCAGTAATGAAGGGTCCCTATAATCACGCTGACAGGGCTGTTATAACGTTCCTCCGCGTCATGTTGATCCCGCAATAGCACAAGAAGAGGCCTATATCCAGATGTGGGTCGAGAAAGGCGTGCCAGCGTACAACTCCATACTTATTGTATTTTTTGCGTCAGGTTTGCGGTTGCATTTAGCTGGTAATAATTTGCGACGTCGCTCGCTCAAGCAGTCTGCTGTTCACCAAGGGTTTCTCAGAAAAAAAGGATAAAATAAAATGAATGAAATCTTGTACCTAGGGTTTTCTTCCGAACATCGCGTTGATTTCGTGTCTTTGTCGTTTGTCTGAATGGGCGCGTCCCCAAACGTTGATTGGTGGATGTTGGGCAATTGAGCAGCAATGCTGGCAGCTTCCGATCGAAAGTGCCCAAGGAAGGCGATAAGGAGTTGAATAGGGAGACAGGAAATGTGAGTGGGTTATCTGTTGGTCACACTGGTGGGCTTCACACTTGCGCTGGTATGGACGCGTCAGTTGCAGTTTCAGTTCGCAGAGGCTTTACCGTCCCCTTCCTGATAATAACATGGTCGGGAGGAAATACAAAGTACCAGACGTGGATAGATAAACTGGTCTTGGAGGGTGAGAGTATGCTATGTCAGCGAGGAGGGCCTATCGTTGCTATTAGGAGACGAGAGATGATGAAGGTCCCCATGCAGGAATTAAGTCTGCAAGAAAAACAGCTATAGAGGATAAATTTTGCGTAGAGATTTTAGGGATTTTCAACAGGAGGATAAGGAGGAGAACGGAATGCAACGCCCGCCTGAGGCCAGTAGGGCCGTGCAATACCAAGGCCGCCAGTTTATATGGCCGCCTCGGACTGCACTCCGCTCCCCTCATGCTTGCAATCTGCCGTTCCGGCACTTTCATTACAGAACTGTTCTCTTCCATCTCAGGAGCGAGACGATCGTCCAACTATCATTTGGGGGTGGGCGTATTTGTGCAGCTGACCTCCTGTTTTCGAACTTTAAATGGTCAATTTCCTGTTCTCTGCATGGCAGAGTGACGTTGATGTATGGTTCCACTCTGAGAAGCGAACCCTTCTGGGAGGCTTCTTGACCCACCTCTGTAGAGATTGGCGACCTTGCATTCACCCATGGGATGTTAGAGTAGGATTAACGGTCACAGAAATGAAGAGCGAGGCCAATAATATCTGGCATCGAATACTCAGCAACCAAATCAGGATCACAGACAGGTGTTTTCCATGCACCACCATACTTAGAAATACTCCGAGGGACTAGAAAGGTAAAATACGCGCAGCAGTGGAATATACAATCTCGATGAAAGGATGGTTCTAGGCAAGCCCGTTGTATCATCATGCAGTCAACAAGAATGTGTCGCCACCAGTATCCCACCGCGTCGCTCAATGTAGAATCAATCACTCTGGAACAATTCACCTTGTCACTGACATTAAAGTTCGGCGCATAGGGCGCAGTACGCCCGGGCATTCAAGGCTCACCCTCTGTCTCCATTTCGCTAGTTTTGTCCAAATTCCTCATTACGTTCTCGATGAAGGAGCTCGTGCAAGCGATTTCATTCGAGAATACGCAAAGTGTCCGTCACTCGTCACGAATTAAGGACTTTCATTCTCCTCCATATTAAGCTCGAGCTACCATCAGCATGTTACCAAGATTCTAGACCAAGGGATACTTTCGTGTTGGGGATATTTGTGGGATAATAGGCTCAGGAAGGCGACACGATACGATGTAGTGAAATGATTTCAAACGACAGTCCCATTTCAGCTGTTAGAATACATGTTGATAGCTCGCTGCAGAAGAAAACAAACTTCATGACTTCGTGTCGCTCACTCCCCTCTCATCTCCATAAATGCATCCTGGACATAGAAACTAGTAACACTCTGTCAGCGTCTAAGGAAATGGGAAAGATGAAGAGTATAGTATCCAGAGCCTCGGCCGCTGGTAGAATAACCACATCGAAAGGTACACCTACCCAAAATTCCGGTTAGGTACCTCGGGAGTGTGTTTTTGAGAGTCAGGTATTGATGAAATCAGTCGTTGTTGGATGTACAAATGGCGTCTAAGTGCCTAGACGTTGCCTTGTGATGGATATCTGAACCGAATCATCGCTTTCTCGATTGGGCGTACTGTAATTTTAGTGAGTTTTCCTTTCCGAAACCGAATTTCTATGAATTTAGATTATCCCTAAGGTGCGAACAACTTCTGAACACCAAGTTAGGATCGTCTACCACCAAGGACCACTTCGCTCGACTGCCAGAGAAAAAAAGAGAAAACTTTACCATGATAGACCCAGTCAGTCAGAATATGTGAATTTCACAGCGAGAAGCGCTTTCGAAGCCTGTATTCGGCTGACCGTCGTCGATCCATAATGCAGGAGAGAACTAGTAAGAGGGAGAGACTAGTGAGTCGTTTGGATAGCATGAATCACCGTTTTGTGACCTATATTGTGCTATATTAGTTGTTCCCGAGGATCAGAGTCGACATAGAGCAGAGAATGCAGAGAGCACAGAGGAACCGGATCTTGTCGAAGCGACGGAGGAGAGTCAAGCGGTCACAGAGGAGGAAATTGACCATGAGAAAGAGTCCGTTGAGCCTTTCGAACTGGAATCTCGAAGCTTGTGTCGCTGATTTCGCGGTCTCCGTTTTTTTCATCGTGTCTGCATGATAACAGAGAAAGAAGGCGAATTTATCCAAAGGTAAGTGGATAAAGCATCTCATTTATACTATTCTGAACTCACTCGGTTACACCAGGATCGCTGACGCATACCACTGGCCTTTGTAGAGCCGCCAGTCCCCGAGAGCAGTAAGAGCAGGTGTGATACCCTCTCTTCGGCCACCAAGAGCAAGAATATCGTATCTATGTTTGCAAGAAAGAACGTTTGCATGAAGTATCACGAGGTTTCTTTCTTGCTTCGGTTCCTTAGACTTGAGATTGCGTTCTCCGGGTCGGCTGTTACGTAGTGAGGACAAGGTAATAACAAAGAGGAATGACGAGCAAATAGATACGGTTTCAACTCCTAACCGCCCGGAATTCTGCTCTTTCCCGCTGCTCGTGATGGAGGTCCTTCGCCTTGCTCCATTGGTTGTCTACTTAGGCTCTAAGACCAACCACGGGCAGTGGATTAGTTTCGATTGGGTTGACTTGCTTTGAGAAAGGTGGAGTAAGGCGTTCACCGGGAGGAACCACCAGGAGATTGGGGAAATGTAAACAATGACAGGTTTCGAGAGGCAACGCTGAACAGAGCAAAGGAAAACTTGAGGACTTGAAAGGAGATGTACCGAAGGGCTTTTCAGGGATTTGGTGAGACACGGGGAACTTCAAGCCTCTAGCTGGGCTGGTTTGTGAGGTTGACTTTTCCTCTGGGAAGACGCCGGAAATGGAAGGCATAGTCCTGCATCTCGGGGATATCCATTTGGCATCTGCATTGACCACAGCAATGCGGCAAGGTCTCAGGGATGCAAAAATGCTTCTTATCGAATGCTCTAAAAACAACTGATGGAAAATTGCAGTTTCTTAAATAATTTCCAAGGGATTTAGGGTGTTGGCTACTATCGTCGTCTACTACAACGCCAAAGATGTGACAACTTAGGTTTGAGTTAAACCTGTTTTAAAGGGAGTAGTCGAATACGAGCCTCAATCACGTCATGTCGGGTTGGGGACCTTACGGATAAGTAGGACCGAGTAAACACCTACATGTATTTCGCCTCTGTTTTAAAGAGCCAATAAAATCAGTACAGTATGGATTTATTCCGTCAATTAAACGCTTGTGTGTCCTCCGCAGCTATCTCAACGCCACGACAGGTCTTGATACCTTCCAGATGGCCCCCCGCAGACGAGGGAACGCATTAACCGAGTATTTTTATCATACTATTGGGTAACATCTATCATAATCGTGATAAATGAGTGGTCCCGTTCCCCTACGGCCGGCTCGCTACAGCTTTGACTGACCTCAAAGTTACACTTGTCCCGGAGTTCCAATCAACATTTTGAACGAGATAGTGCCATTTATCCCGAACATGATACTTCATATGCTATCTGGTCTATGGCATATGGCTTGGCCCTCCATTTAACTTGAACTTCGGTCTGGGGAAGGCTCCGCGCGAGAAGGTTCGAATCAGACGGATATAAAACCCATTGAGAATGAGAATTGAAATCGATATACTGGATAACTAGCCCTCGGCCGTGGGACGTGGTCAGGTCCAGGTCTGCCCTCCACCTACTCATACACATACACGCACCGGAACTCCAAGGGGCTAGAAGCACCTGATCAGCACATCTGAGAGTATGTGCTCAATCTAAACACGATATAACATTGATATAATTTGTTAACTGAGCGCTTGAATACCCTCTGCGGCTTTCGACTTTTCAGACTCTGCTATTCTACCGAGACACCAACGACAGGCTCACGCAGCTCTCATATAACAGTGAAGAGATGAGTCGAAGCACCATTGGCATTTGTCCCTTGTCTGATTAACAGAGCCGATTCTTGCTAGTCGCAGTGACCGGTCGCCACTACATGGTTCAACGATTCGGCTTCGATATCCTTTACTCATAATATTTCACCTCGTTGTTATCCGTATACATCACGAGGCGTATAAAGGCTGCCAATCCCGTTACTCATGACAAACTAAACGGCTCAGATCCGACAGGCTATGGGCGAGAAGTATAATCTATAACACGTCATTTATGAGATCTCCTCACGCATATAAATGGGTTAATCGATTCAACCCAGCCCTCCTGAACCCTCCCATTCGCAAAGGGAGGGTACGAACTGAGGTTCAACAAATCCTAACGTGAAGTCCACTATGGGACTGTCCTATCACTCTGAAACGTCGATTATAGGCTCAATTCGATCGTGAATTCTTATCAGGGCTCTGTGGTAAGCGTTTTCGCCTGGATGAGTGAGGACGCCACATGGTCGAAACGCGGCTCACTTACGTTCTTGCAAGCACTGCCAATATCCTTTGGTTTACCCAAACCAGCTATCGATCAAATATTGAAGAATATCAACCAGATTAACCAAACCCAATTGGATATTTGGAAATCAGCTGTGCCTCTCATCTGTTTGGCAACTATTCGACCAGGCCAAACTGAAGTTTGTCCACGGTGAGAGTTGTAGTTTTCTTCTCTAACGGCCACTTCGGTGCTTCCTTCTTCCCCAGAAGTCAGATGACCTTGAAGTTAGAGCTAGCTGGGCTTTTGCCACCGTTCAGACCAGGGACTAGTTCGACGACATGAAGGTAGCTAAACACTGATTATGTCACAAGATGTAAAAAGCAAAACAGTCACCTGACTTCATTCTTTATACGCACATATCTGAATATCACTATACTGTCTTCCATCCGGCACGTCTATCACTTAACTTATACAATTCCCAAATAGGAATATCATCTGCATTATTGCACCAATACAAACGTCAAGTAAAATCTCCAAAGGTGGTGAAGGTGAACAAGGGCTTGGGTACCCTTTTCTAAAAGCGGCACCTCTGACTATGTAACTTTAACTTTTCCAAACCAGACCATTGCCAAACCTGAAGTCCACCAGCACGTCTTAAAAAACCTCTAAGAACTCTTCAGTACATTTCTCCTCCACTCTTGAAGCTTGCCATATTTGATTGAACCCTGCATCTGGATTCCGGCACTGGCTACATTCCAGCCTCCTCGAGACTCCCACTCGTCGACCCCTACTGTTACCCTCTGGCAGCGATCTGGCTCGATCAAATCCATGGAATTGCTCTTTATTAGTCTTAAAGGCTAGGGAGACCAGACCCTGAGCTGAGACTAACGATATTGTTCTCAGGAGCTACAGCGATGTCAACTCTCAGACGTAAATGAGTGAACAGGAAGTGATTACAATTGCCTTTGTTCATCATCTCTCTCGTCATGACGATTATAGACCTTCTCACTGTGTACGCCAGCGTGCCTGAAGGGCCTAATCTCACAAGCCTGAAGGAGCGATGGTAAGTAACAACGAAATGAGGAATGAGACTTCACGATATTTCAAGTAAAATGGATGTAAAATTTCGTTCAAACAATTCTTAGTGGCTGTCTTCTTGCCGGTCACGGGCAGACCTGCCTCCAAGAAGACCATTGGTAAGCATGATTAACTCTAATAGAGTTGCAACAAGCTCAGTATTATATAAACGTGCCATTTTGTGCATTCTCTTGAATCCGCCCTTGTTCTCTGTCATCATGCCAGCACAATCCAGAGGAAGGAAGCCATAGGTCCAGCAGATAATGCGTTGCTTAGTCTCTTTCAAAGATTTATCGGACCTCTATCCATGGTCAATGTCCTTCTCTGCAATGATGTGGTCCCTTCGGTTGTTTGTCTGCGTTTCACATTCATTACATGCTTTGCATTCTCCTCTAATTCTCTATATTAGGTTGATCACGATGCATAGGAACCACTAGAGCAAACTATATTATCAACAGGCGATACAATACACCCCCCCGGATGACCCACCAGCCCATTACAGTTGGGGATCCTCTCCTAGAGAATAGATCGAGATGATAGGTCTTTTCTCACCGTTTATAGATATATTCCAATCTCCTAAGTCGGCTAACATGCTGACACTCTGATCATTCACATCCCCCTTCCTGTCCAATACACCACCCAAAACAGAGAGAACCACGCAATTCGAACCTCTTGCAAGGGACGGTCATCTTCACGTACATGGGCTTATAAGTGTGATCAATGGATAGGTATCCTTTTCCCCTTTCACCCCCGTCATCTATCCCCTTCTCGCTGTTACTCTAAACACAAAAGGTGCTGGCATCACGGGTCATCTAACCAATCAAAGTTTGAGGGCCTTCCCACTCGGATAAAACAAAGGGAATGAAAACAAGAACACAATTTCTGGAAGAACAAACTAGGTAAAAGACAACAATTTAAGGAATCCTTGGTGGGCAGACTATAGCTAGGTTGGATCTTGACGGAGACATGGCAAATCAAGGCCAGAAATATGCATTGACAATTCTTGAAAAATGCAGTAAGTACGGGATCACACACCTCATGCATTTTCCTTGACTCACTTCTCCCTATGGGCCTCCTCCCACTCTGTTAGCGCGTCAACGTGACATGGAGGAATGGAAACACAGGCTTGTCAGCATACTTATAAGAATATATCATCATTGGTTACTCACCTGTTTCAAATTCTTGATCAATGGCAGGAGCTACAGGGACGTTTACTGCTTGGGCAGGGGCTGCTTGGCCAACCGCTCCCCCCTGAGCACCAGGGACTACCAACAAAAGAAAGAGTATTCAACAAAAATCTCTCAGATCTGCCCAGAGCATCTCACCATTGACTGCTGGAGGAGCATTCGGCCCTGTGCCATATATTGAAGTCGTTGGTCAATGCCTGGCCCCAAAAGCTCTTCAAGGGAATCTTTTCACTCACCCTGGATGTTTGTGTTATTTGTGGCCATTTTATTCGAATTTTTAAACACTTGTTGACACGATGTGCCTGCAGAGGCCCGTGAACAGCTCGACTCTGGAGGTTGATCCTGCCATTGGTTGGAGGATCCGCTGTGGAATCTTCTAGAAAATCCAGGCTCAACATGCAAGAACACATGATTGGACGGGATGGGGTGCCAAATTTGAAAAACAGGATTGCATTCCGAATTTCTATCCGATTCTACCTCAAGAGATCTTGGTTGTTTCTTTGAAACGAAAGGACCAGGGATTCTCGCCGTTCGATAACATTCAGTTATGGTTCCCGACCGAATTTCTTGGAGATTCTAGAGCCGATGGTGCTTTTTCATTTTCGACTCGACATTTCAACCCAAAGTCTTAGTGTTGAGGATTTGGCAGCATATTTTCATTCTCGCTGGCTAACTATCCTGATAAAATAATCAAACTCGGTGGCTTCCGCTTCAAGGGTACATATATAGGGAAAGGGGACACATCTAAGATATGTGGGGCTTCAGTGTCGTCATCCCTGGATGTATTCTTGTTCAAATTGATCGTAAAATACTTTGACAGCTGTAGTAGAATGATACCTAAGATTATTTTATTGTATGGCGCCACGCTTTCTGCACTGTACTCGACGTTTGTACCAAAGCGTTGCTAAAAATATATCTAAGGCGTTCAAAATGATTTCTCTTCTTATACTCAAATCCATAGTGATGTGAACTTGGTAGCATGGGGCGCATACTGGCTCATTGTAACACCAATTCCAACTCTGTGAACCTAATAGGTCACGATTCGCCCTTCAGAGATGACTCTGAATCCAAAGAAATTGTTCAGATCATGATAAAATATGGGAATTGGACCCCCATTGGTAAGATGAAACGCAAGAGCGGAGTTTGAAATACTCGAGAGTGCGTCGTACACCCAAGCTCCATGCTTAGAAAGAAGCCAAGTGTTTTTCCTCAACTACTACTTGTTTTTGCGCGAGAATAGCATGAATTGTCAGGGGGCCAAACTGGTGTCTGCAGAGGCGAAGTACGACACCTTCTGACCTAGAGGACAAGGGTGGAGGCCAGCGTATTTCAAATGTAGATAGAAACCAAAGGCCTCGGGCGTACTGATGATGTGCTCCTAGTGTTTGCGGAGTCCTGGTAGCGCAGTGAACGTGGTATGCAAACCTGGACCTGACACTGTCCCACCACTGAGGGCCAGATACTGAGGGCCAAATGCTACACTGCTAAGGGAGGGTCATGTAGTCATAGTGGACCAAAAATGCTTCAGCGGCATGTCTACCAAGCTCATAGAGGGATGCCAACATCGTTGTACTCGTGTCGTTCCTTATCAGAGATTCTCGACAGGCACTGTAAGTCTTGGGGATTTAACGTGCAGATAATGCTTACCGTAAATGTAGGTAAATGAATGGAGAACAAAAGATACAATTGCGTTCATCGAAACTATCAGACAGAATTGGGCATTATTGCAAATGGCAGGGACATGCACGCCTGCAGACGGAGGGGATCAAGTAGAGTGTCAAATCTCTACAATTGTGAGTTTAGAAGGTCCCTGATGAGATATGGAGACATTCCTTGTCAGCAATCAGAACCGACGACGCAAGACCTAGGAACGAAGGGCATGGGGATGGCTTACCTCCCTGGGCTATCCCAAACTGGAACGACATCTATAGGACATAAATATGATAAAATTGGTCATGTACACAAACGTTCCATCAACTCACACTCTACTGGTGTACTAGTGGGTTCTGGGAGAGTATTCACGGTGGGAATCAGAGCCCCAGCTCCACCGTTACCCACACTGGCGTCGAAGTGGACTTAAGCAACATATGCGGTAACTGAGACTCATTAGCACGTGTGCGCTTAGACAAGACAGTTCGTCCTCACTTGCTGCTTGGCCTGACGAGAGGCGTTCATGCCAAAGGTCATGACATAACATGATCGGAGACTCTCTCAATAGCATATTAGCTACAGTACTTTGTATCCTGATGGCTAAAGCAACGATTATATCAACAGGTGACAGTGGAAAGAAGTGAGAGAGGAGGAGAAGGGGAGAAGGATCGGATGAGATGGCACCCGGGGACATTCAGGTCATCGTTCGTTAAAGGAACACAGCCCGTTACCTGGGTGTCTGTCTCTTGATGAAGGCTGAAAGGACATTTGGTGGTAGGTCCTTATACCCCAGGGGCTGGATACGGATTATGTGGAAGTAGGACCCATAGTCCAAAAAAGGGCCAGAAATGGAAGTTGATCAAACGTTTATTGTGATAAGATAGCGAGCTGACTCTACAAGATCCCCTTCAGTTTTAACATTATTCCCTCATGCCTTTAGGCAGACGAGGCGGGTGTCTTCGAATTCCTTCAAGTCGCCAAATTTAATCATAAGTATATACCGAATAGAAGGATTTTATCCAAATTACGGGAACTACCCGCGCTTAAATATGTCGAGAGTCGGAGACTTCCGGGGGCACATTGGCAGCCCTCCTGCTTGCTCTGCTCCACATTATTCCCCAAGGAGAGATTCCTGAATCAAATCTTCTATTCAGTTCTTGCTTATGCGGGTAGTGGTCATGTAACGCGGGCTTGTCAGTCAAAATGAGTTATGCCTTTGCCCGTCAGCTAACTTCTCACAGGGGGCTGATCTACACACACAAGCCAATGATTATAACAATCGAAGCGCTTCCAGAATATTGCTCTTATCGTGGCAGACCAGTTGACAGTGATAGGCTCAGTGGCACCTGAGGCGGATGCCCTTGGTGCTTTCTGTGAAAAAGTGGAATTCCTGGTTGACTGGTTGGATTTTGGTCCGAGTGTGATATGTTGATATGCCAGGCCTCAAGCTACTCTGAATTGATGGAGTAGGAGTGAGAGTCATATGGGATGAGATCTCTTAAACCTCTCATGTGAGGGGACTGTGTGACTTTGAGCTTATTCAGAGGATAGTCGAGATTGCATGGTTGCTTCTGTTACCACCCTGGGGAGAAGACGGTGAATGGATCGCTGCATGAAGCAATTGATATCCCGAGATCAGAATACCAGATTGTATTATTCTTGTTGAAATGAAATGTGATTGGCTCACCACTGTTCCTATCAATCAAAATGGATGGCTGGTCAGGATTCTACATGACCCTTTCACTCGCCTCAATGTTAATTCTCGTGAAAATGAGCCTGACTGGCCTGAATCATCTGTGTTATCATACTCGCTCTCCCTTTGCTTCTGGAGAGGGCCTTGTCGCCTACCCCTCATCTACAGAGCAATGGGAGGTCCCCTTTACGCAACCAACCTCGGTTTCACCTGTTTTCCAGACCCGCCATTTCCTAAACTTGGCGGAAGAAGAGTCCTCAGAAACACTATCAATCTTGTTGTTACTATTGTTCAAACAGGCAACGAATGCCACAAACCGACTCAGTGGTCGATACGAGACCTGCAAACTCTACAAAGATGTGAGCCCCATTTCAGGAGACATGGCTACTACCAGAAGAAAAGCGCTCACCTTGGTAATTCCTTTGCAACTGTCATTCCCTATCTTAGATGCATTTTGATGCACAGTTCCACAGCCCGCCCCTGTTCGTGCCATACGATAAGATAATAGGTAAAAAGGGCCCATTCACTGCTATATCATGGACATTTGTATTCTAATCACCCTCAATATTCCTTCGGACTGTCGACTGTTGTCGTTGTACGCTCGCATTAGCCTGATGGATGATGATGGGACACCATTTCGAGCCCAAATATACCAATTTTGATAAGATATATCCATGTCAACTTGTTGGATTCCACTACCAAGCTATGGCTCGCAGTTATCAGCTCCCCTTTTCTCGATCTCCACTGTAGTGCTCTGATCTTCACAAGCCATCATATTAGGACCTCTGAATTGGTTTATCAGAGCTACAAAGACAATTAATACAAGCTGCTGTCTCCGAATTTACCAACTCGTCAATGAGAATATCAACTTGTCCACCTTTCCAAGAGTGATACCACTCTTCTACATATCCACTTCTGCTCTCGATGGAACGAGTGGTTCTAGGCATGATGTAAAGTCTTATATGGGCGATGATGCGCCTCCAGGTCCATTGCTTTCTGGTGGTGCAGTGTAGGTGAGGAACAAACTTAGACTGCACCTCATCCTATGACCAAAGGCATCAGGGGTTTGGAAAATTCTAGGGAGCTCTATATAGAGTTCCTAGAATCCCTAGAGTCCCTAGAGAACTATGCCCTGCAGGTAGTACTACCTAGTACTACCTAGAATGCAGCTAGAGTTGGCACTAGAGTCTTCCTGGAGCCTAGCTAGAGTTCCCTAGAGTCACCTAGGATTATCCTAGATTTCCATCTAGACTCTTCTAGAATCACCTAGAATATCTCCTAGAGTGCTCCTAGAATGGCCTAGAGTGACCCTAGAGTTCCTTAGAGCAGCTCTAGACTTTATAGGACCCAATAGAGAGATATAATAACCACCTATAATGCAACCTAGCTACTTGTACATGCTATATCATACACTAGTAACAGTACTCACCTGCTGATAGCTGCTGGTAGG
>WSTQ01000474.1:0-10106 GCA_019627725.1 Serendipita sp. 401 | reverse complement strand
CCTTTCTTCCAGGTCGCAGGCAATCATGGTCGTGCTGTCGGGCGAACGATCACCGGAAAGGGCGAGCCATTCTCCAAGATACCCATCTTTTGGAGTGTTCGTACGTGCCTATTGTTATATAGTATCGATCTCCTTTCGTCACTCACTTTCTATACAGAGGGTCTCCGATATTGTGGCCTAGGCGGAAAAGCAAACTATGACGAAATCTTCATCAACGGGAATCCAAAAGAGGGCAAGGTTAGGCGGTTTCGTTTCGATTAAACATTGCACTGATTCCGGTTTGGATGCGGAAACTATAGTTTGTCGCGTATTATTTCAAGGAAAACAAGGTTGTGGCTCTCGCATCTATGGGTCGTGATCCGATAATGTCCAAATCGAGTGAATTGATGCGGCTTGGAATCATGCCTACCGCTCAGGAGATCAAAGACGGAGCGGTGAGTCTTCGTCTACTTCATGGTCGACAATCTATTGATTCAACCAACAGGATGTACTCCAAGTTGATGTCAGCTCTGTCCAAGCCCTTCAACGAATTGCAGCACTGAAACAGTAAAAATAAAATGAACATCTTTTATAGTCTGTGCAACACGATGAATACAGAATAATTTCATCTTCCTACGAAACCTCGCTAAGGGCAGAGTTCTCGTATGAACTCCGAGCATCAAAGTCCTCGGGGTCCTCAGGATTAAGGTCCTCCGAGGATCGGATCGTCGAGGCCCGTGTCTTCTCTTGTGCGATGATGGCGGAAAGGGTGCTCAGGACCGGTTGTAGTGGCTCAGTACGCGATCTTCTGGCCAACACTGTGACACCTAAGGACAGGAACTCGGCTATCCAGTGCCCAAAGATGCCCGTTAGAGTGGTCCAATAGCTATCCGCTCTCGTAGGCATCCTCAAACTGGGTACCATGTCACCCAGCACAACCGTTTTGAGTGCACTTGAGCCTCGCGTTTGGGAGTCTCTCACGGCTTTATAAATGTCTTGGAACATTTCTTCGAAATCAATTTCCGCGTATGTAATCATCGGAAGTATGACGCCTTCTTCTATCACGTCTACCCATTCCCAGAGACGGTTGACATAATTGATAGAGAGCGTTTGTGGATTGAGGAGATCGAAGATATCTTGGAGGCTGACGTTGTGCAGCGGAAGGATTGTATCGACATGAGTGAGTTCCGGGAATGATAAGCTTGTATCCGAAGAAGTCGGCATTGAATATTCCGGAAGGTAGACTTCAATGTCGACAAATGTGAGGGTGCTCTGAAAGCTAGATAGAGCTTTTTGGATTAATTTAGCGTCGCATAGCGTCGGAATTTCACGGAGTCGTATCCTTTGAAGTGCTGGTAGGCGAATCACGGTACTGAAGGTCTCGATGGTTAAGACCAACGAAGTGTCGTCGGAGTCATGGAGGAATTCGATATCAAGCGTGAGGAGTTGTGGAAGAACCTTGGGACTACGTAGTAATACTGCTGACGATAGGAATGGGACGTCGCCTAAAGCGAGACTCTTGAGTGCTTCGAGTTTACTGATGTGGCCGACAATAGATTTCCAGGAAGCCATCACCCCATCAACACCGATGATCGTTAAGTGGGTAAGGGTCCGGTCTATATACCTCCGTGGTAGATCGTTGAGAAACCCGTAGATTATTGAGGCGAGCTCTTTAACCGGTACCTTCACCCGAATATCTCCATCTATTACCAGCCTCCTAACGTGGTTTCTCCTCTCTTTGAACTGTGGGCAAAGTTTTCTGAAGGCAGTGTAATGTGTCCAGGTTGCTGTTGATGCATGCAAAACCTCGAAGCGATGTGGTATGAGAATATTGTGCCATAGGCGACACACAGAGCCTATTCGAGAGCTCTGTATCTCTATGAATAGCCACCTCTCCCCAGATTTCTCTACAATGTCGAGATCGATGACAGCCGGTGTCCACGATTCGCCTTCGGTTGTAAAGTCGACTTTGGGCCATTCTCCAACCGCTTGTATGAGAATATACTCAACAATCTCCGTAGGGAGTCCAAGGGAGCCATTTCTACTTGAGTTCATAGTCGACAGTGGTGGTAGCTGAGAGCAAAGTGTGGAGAGTGGTCGTGAGTCACTTCCACTTACCATAATAATCCAAGTTTTCATAGGCGAATCATCGTAGAATACTCACATTCCAAAACGGGAAGGTCCTGTATAAATATCAGGTGTAGTGTTTGGCGGCAAGATCTGAACTTGCCAGTCGCCACCTTCGTCCATTATATATTCAATCATCTCCTTGGACGCCTCTTCACCCCGCTATGTCTAGTACCAAGCAGTATAAAAGCATAGGAGACGACTTATGGAAATCACGAACGGACAAAATTGTGAGTAGCAAGGAGTATCCAGTCTTTGGTGCACTACTTATTATCATCGACGACAGAACGCAGAGCTTTTCACGATGGCGTATGGATCATTGGTTGTACAATTGATTCAGGACTATGAGGATTACGCCGAAGTAAACAAACAGTTGGAGAAGATGTAACGATCCGATTTTCATACGTGTTCAGATCTAATTCTGGGCAATATATAGGGGATACAACATTGGAATCAGACTGATAGAGGACTTTCTTGCAAGGAGCAGTTTGGGCAAATGCGCAGACTTTCGGGAAGTTGGAGAGGTAGTAGCAAAGGTATGCACATCGCGCTATGGCTCGTCTTGAACTGGTGATGACTGGCCCATAAAGGTTGGATTCAAGTCCTTCTTGAACATAACCCCAATTGTTCACCATCACCCTGCCCCCACACCGGCCGGAGGAGTAGGACCATCCACCACGACTCCGCGATCGTCCTTATTGCCGTCTCAAAATGCAGCCGCACAAGCTCAAACACACTCCATGCCTGGTGCATCGTTTGTCCTTACGATCGATGAGAACCCTCTGGCTGAGTTTGTCGAGCTGCCAGACACGGCGTTGCCGACCACAGCACCAGAAGGGAGTACTGCTGGAGCTCCAAATCAGACAGGTCTGTGGTACAGTAACATTCTATGTGGTGTTCTTCGGGGCGCGCTAGAAATGGTTCAGATGCAGTGCGAAGTCGTTTTCCTGAGCGATACACTACGTGGGGACGAAACGACGGAGATCAGAGTTAAACTGGTTAGATACTTGGAGGAGGAAGTTCCAGTGGGGGATGATTGATAGTCAAAATTTCTTGGTGCAACACCCTCTTAGCATCGTATCTATAGACCCAAAAGCATATATATCTCTCGTCGTCTACCCCCTTCTATCTAACTTATTTAAACGACGCGCAGTTTGAGCATTTGTGTTTGTCCGTTGGCCTCTAACAGGTAAGCCCATTGCATGTCTCCTGCCAATATACGAATTGATCTATTTGTGCATTAGTATCTCGATAGGAGATTATCATGGAAAGACGCACAATCCTGTGGTGCATGATATTCTCTCGTACATATCTCCGTAGATCCGTTTCTATCTTCAACTGCCGTAGTCGGTCACCAACACCAATGTTCTTGTCGCTCTGTGACGGGATGGGTGGCGGCGAACCAGTAGGGCTCGATACACTTTTACTAGTTGATCCGGCGGACTCTGCTTCAGGTTGCGGAAGTAGTAGTTCAGTTGTGTTTTTCGGCGGCTCAATGTCAATTAGGTTAGTTTTGAAGGCTGGCCTATGGTGTATACTAGCCAAGGGGAGTGTTGGCAGTAGTGGAGCATTCCCAGGAGCAGATAAAAAGGCCGTAAGTGCTGTTGTTTGTTGGGGAGTGAGTTCCGTCAATTTGCAGTTTTCGTGAATCTGCAGGCGGGCGCATAATTGCTTTGCTACCATTCTCCCTACACCATAGATACCAGTCAACGCTATCTGTGAAGAATTTAAGACCCTTTCGATGCCAAATGTTGGAGTCGAAATTTAAAAACATACCTTTGCAGGCTGCTTATCCGACAGCGCAACTCCCATAATATTTACCATGGTGGGCGATATTAGTCTGTTGAGTAGTTGCGTAGGTAAAGAGTGTCGATTTGGATGTCAGTAAAGGGTGACTCCAAGCTTGGACTTCCACCACGACCACAATGTCCAGCCGTAATCAAGACCAAGGCGAACTCCGTCGCCAACTTCTGGAAAAGCAACGCAGGGAAATGATGGTCTGTTTCAAACCGAGCTCAACCATGTCCAACGGCTAACTACGGTATGGTTTTCAGGAGGACTTTGAGCGGCAGAGGCAAGCGATCACCAGCGTATGTCGCTTCCTTGGGATATAAACCTTGCTCATACAATCTTGAATGACATAGGAAACCGAAAAAGCGCGCCCAACTGCTTCGCGCTTCGTAGGCCAAAACGACTCTATGGCGGATTCGCTCGTCAAATCCACGGTTGGGCTTGTACAATTGGACGAATTTACTCAGAAGAGAAGAGATATAGAAGAAGCCAAAGCCCGTGAAGCCGCGCGCACAAACGAGCTAAAGTGAGTAGACAGTATTCCCTTTACAGTTGCGTGGGGCAGTTGAATTGTTCACTGAAGCACGTAGTTGACTCACAGAGAAGAGAAGAAAGTGAAGAAGCGCAAGAAAGTCGTAAAATCAAAGCTCTCGTTTGCAGAGGAAGACGGAGAAGACGAAGATGAGCAAAAGAATGACGACGCCGAAGGTGATTGTGGAACATACCGAATATCTAGTTACTAATCTCTTCCCTTTGATCTTTGTTTTGCTGCATCCATGTCATTCGTCCAACAACGATGCACTCCGGCCTCGATGTTGTCCAAAACCTCCTCCACGAATGAAGAACCCCCTTCTAAGCGAGTCAAGAAGCTTGTCAAGAACCCAACTGTCGATACGTCCTTCCTACCAGACCGCGAAAGGGAGCAAGAAGAGCGAGAGATTCGCGAGGAACTTCGTCAAGATTGGCTCAGAAAGCAAGAGGAACTGAAAGCAGAGGAAGTTGAAGTTGTATACAGTTACTGGGATGGAAGTGGTCACCGCAAGGCTGTACGCGTGAGTATTCCTTTGGTTTGATTCCCCTGAGTTCATGCGTGACCGTTGCAACTAGGTAAAGAAGGGAGATAAGATATCTACTTTCCTTGAGAAAGCAAGGCAACAGTTCCCGGAACTCAGAGGTGTCAACGTTGACAACCTCATGTATATCAAGGAAGATCTCATCATTCCTCACCATTACACCTTTTACGACTTCATCGTCAATAAAGCCCGCGGAAAGAGTGGCCCGCTCTTCAGTTTCGACGTTCATGATGATATTCGACTCCTTGCGGACGCGACGGTTGAGAAGGATGAGGTACGTTGGAACCCTGTTGCGGGTACAGCGCCCTTCTAATCTCATATTCAGTCCCACGCAGGCAAGGTTGTTGAAAGAAGTTGGTACCAGCGTTCAAAGCATATCTTCCCGGCATCCAGATGGGAAGTATTCGACCCAGAGAAGAACTACGGAAAGTACACGATTGCATAGAATCAACGCATCGCTCGCTATCCCGAACGCTTGCTCAATGTATGTAGCACTGGGACAACAAACATTTCCATCCCCACAAGTGTGTATTCAATGGCGCTTTGGTGAGAATTATGGGTATCTCATTGACACGGATGATGTTGTAAAACGAATGGATTGTTTCTTGAGAAATACAAGAAAAGAACGCTTGGATTGGCGGGGTATTCTCATGATGAAAGAACGGATAGGACCTGACTTTTTGTTTAGCAGTATCCAATCTTCTTGGGCTCCGCTCCAGTGTTGTTACCGTCATAGAGCACACAGGCGTGATCGGTGTCGTAGCAGGCGTTCTTGATGCTAGCGGTATCACCGTAGTTCTTGTTGATGCCGGCCAATGGACCACTGTTAGGAGAGTCAATCAAACTGGGTGTCCGACAAAAAGAAACACGTACCCGCTCCTAGCTTCGACACCATCGATGATGACGCTGCGCTTGCATTGGGACTTGCACTACATGCATTGTGAGTTGAAAGGGGTTCACCCAAGAGGCGAGAGGCTTACGTTTCCACACGATCGGTACAGTTTACCGTAGGTCTTGGTGTAGAAGTTGGTGATCTTGACGGTTCCGCAGCTTAATTGGAGATTTACGTCAATTTTTTTGAGAAAAGGATGGAAGTATGCTCGTACCCGTTGTGTTGTACAACCTTGTCGCTTGCCTTCAGCGCACCTCCGCCAATAATGTTGGTGACTTGGCCGGATTCTATGGAAAGTGGGAAAAAATGGGTTAGATCCACATTCTATGAAACATCAAAAAGGGCGAAATACGTACTGTCGTTCTTGACCGTGATCGCATCCTCACATACATCTTCGAACCATACATTTTGGAGGGTGCAATCTGGGTTGAAAGGATGAAGTGTCAGAAGCTGAGTTCAGTAAGACAAATAATCGACTTACAGCCGTTGCAATGAACGCCCTCTGCTTGGTTCTTCCCGATGATGACGTTCTTAAGGGTTGCACCAGCACCGAGCAAAAACACTTTAAGTCGGATTAGCCCATATTCCTGCCAATCGTTGAAACTACTCACCTGCATCGGCATCACCACCCTCATTTTGACCGTTGCATGCTCCGGAACCTCTGTCGTAGCGCTTGTTTCCACCTGTTCATGGGAAAGTAATTATTAGCCTTGTAGATTAAAGGGATTTCGAAATGGATAGGGAGAATCGAACATACCATCAAAGGTAGCACCAGCGGCGACATTGATAACCTTGCTGCTGCTGACAGTGCTCTTTGCAGTAGGGAAGGTAGAAGTCGCAGAGCAGCGCTTTACGAGCCTCACGTCATCCCTGACCTCAAGGACAGCACCAAAAGCTTGCGAGGCGAGAGCCAAGATAGTAAGGACTTTCCACATTTTGATGAAGAGTGGATGACACTGGTTCAGTGACCTTGGGTAAAGAGTGGATGAAAGAGTGTGAGGAGATCAGAGGAATGGACCGAGATCACTTGATATTCGAGTGAGAGGTCAAACCAGGGGTTTTATAGGTATCGATGTGAGGCCAAGGGACGGGAATAATTTACCGTTTACCGATAGGACCCGTCGATCTCATCACGAGGCAAGTTCTCGATGATACAGGAGAGCGATCATTCCCGCGACAGACTGCGCACGGTGCGGTGCGGTTGCGATCGTCCCTCGAACTCGGGCGGGCCGTAACCAATTAGTGTCACAAGTTGACACTGTTATTTGTTGTGCGTCCACTCTCCGATCCAATCAAAGAAGAACCGCATTGTGGGCTGTGTGTGTATCAAGAACGCCGGAAGTGGCGAAGATCGATATGGGGTGACCTCCGAGTAATGGCCAGAGCAGATGAGAGATGAACAATATTCCTTGGGAACCAGTTTAGATCCTGTATTTGTGAAACGAGCGAGCTCTGACGTGGGCCTGACGACTTGGCCGCCTGGTAACAAGAGCGGGGAGCGTCCTTCTGGTGTTCACAGCGGTTACGCGTGCACGACCGTCCTCCTAGAGCATATCCCGACAAATGGTTACCAAAGTGGACTAGCTTCGGAGCTAAGTAACGGGACTTCTTGGCGGGCCGCCTTCTGCTAGTACTGCAGAGAATTACCGGAGTTTTGGTTGCAGGGTGGTCGTCGGGCTCTCTATCAGATAATTATCCCAATTTTGAGGCGAATCTGCTTGCGTATATGGTATCTTGTTGAACTTTGATTTTTCCGGGGCAGATATTCATCAATTGACTATAGCCAAAAACGCAACGCTGTTCAAGGAGGTTCGATCTCCGACCACCACTTGTTCGCAGCTCATCAGTATAAAGCTAGAGAACGCATATATTCACGCATTCGAGTGAAGATATACGCATCGGAGAATGCACTTCTGCAGTAAATTCTCGCGTCTTGCACTCTCTACCACCCAAAGACCTCGGTTCATCGATCATACTCTGCCCCCCTTGAGAGTTCGGATGAAACACCTATTAGATTTCAGTAAGCCATGCATGAACGACGCTTCTCTACTTGGCGGGCCGTCACTGATGGACCGTCGCAAACCGACACTCCGCTGGAGTTTCCTCTGCTGGATAAGTGTATCCCATGACGCCCTCATCGGTCTTCCACCACCACCAATCTCGCAGTATCAAAGGATACTTCTGGTTTCGGAAGAGGGGAAAAGGGGAGAGTGCGGCCCGTCTGGTCAACGATCATAGTCCTCGCAGCTCGACGCACAATGGGAAGATAAAAGTGCTTGAAGTTCGCCCTATCTGGGAGTATTCGAGTCAATCTATCACGTTGGAGCTCAACTCTGCGCAATTGTGGGTCCATACCTGCTCCCCTCCCTCTTCTCCTACCCTCCCTTTGTCATCCGACATCGAACAGGCACAAGCCAAACAATGACTTTATGTGTCGAACTATAATCCACATTTAACAAAGCTATGAGATGACAAAACGAGACAGATTATGACGATTGAGAGGGAGTCAGTGATAGGTACAAATCTTCTAGGGAATTAGACCAGGATAGGTCACAGAGTCTCAAATTCTGCCACAATCAGCAGACTTCGGCAGTATCTTCAAAATCCCAACGAAGTATAAATATCGAGGGATCCCTTTGGATGATCTTTGCTTTCTTCCACAGAGCAGATTGTCGTACCTGCTTCAGCGCCATATCGGGATGTCGAACTTCTAGAACCAGTTCTTGCATCGCCTTGCATCCAGCAGCGGTGTATCCTTCCTTATTGGACGGAAGAAACCGCGCCTGTACAAGACCTTCAAAGTACTCCGTATGGAGTTCATCCCGCCAAATGCGGATCTCGAGGTGTTGCAGGCTCTCGGCACATAGAATATCGGGGGTTGTATACAGAGGTCGTAGGGAAAGTCCGGGGCCGTGTATACGGAGGGAAAATTTTGTAAGTTTAGTTAGATGTGTCAATATTCCAGGATATCCATGTCGATATTGTCTACTAAGGCGTAAGTATTCTATCCCGCAATTTTTCCGTGCAAATTCAGGGGTCCAGAGCTCCGAGTGACCCTCAATAATAAGACTCCGTAAAACAGGGGTTTCAATGTAAGAGCTAAAGATCTTGAGGAGGTAATCTCGGCCGACCTCTATCGAGGTGAGGTATCGCAACTTGAAAGACTTCAGGCTGTGGTGATCCCCCTCAACAAAGTGATATGAGGTACAGGTAAGTCTTTGTAGTCGCGGGCAATGTGATAGCAGAGTAGTCAGTTGGTATGCTGTTAATGGTGCTCCAGCGCTTCCCAACGTCAAAGTCGTAAGATTTGGGAGGAGAGGATGAGTACCCGGCGGGGAAACAGCAACGTTTCCGGCATTGTCGAGAGACAATGAAGAAAGGTTTGGGAGATCTCGAACATGGTATTCCAGGGGGAAATCCATTGTAAAGAGCGACTCCTTCCAGCTCCCAATTGAGTACACCAGCTCGTAAATGTTCGGGGCTTGAGACCAGCACCCGGTAAGATCGTTCATGTGCGCGGGATTGGACTCAAAAGAGACGAACAACTTTCGGAGTCGCGGGAGCGAGTCCATAATCGTGGTAATAGTCTCTTTGCGCGATGCACAGTCCTCTATAAGGTGTAAGTTCTCAGGACAGCTTTGGTACAAATGCATGTCGTAGAGATACAGTTCAACCTGCCCACATTTAATGAGAGAGGAGAACTTCTTCAAGCGACCTATCACATGTTCTTTCGGGTCATTTAGACTCAGTCCAAAAAACCTCCAAAGACTAGGCGTCGATGATACGAGTTGACACCACTTGCGACAGACTAACATCAGTCTGACTGGCTCGTTAGGGCTTTGGGTTGATAGAAGCCAAGAGTGTGAAATGATATCGACTACCTCCTCGTCCACCACGTACTGGAAGATAAGGGAGAGTACATCGAGGTGGCACTCCTCGATGGGGGACGATTTGTGGCCAGGTACAGATATGAAACGTGAAGCAGATCTAGTCCTGTGATTGGGGTTATGAATAAGGGATTGATAAAGTAGTCAATGTACTGACGCTGACATGGTCCCAACTGCAGGATGAGCGCGGAAAAGTCTGAGGTATGCTCCAATCAAGGTTTGAAGCTCGAAGGAGGTTGCAAAGAATAATCGATTACAGATTTTGATAGTTATCGGTAAGATTGCGGCAGGCGGCTAGATGGCGTGGTCAAACAGTACGGACATAGCAGCTATATCTTGAACTGCAACTATATTCGT
>WSTQ01000473.1:0-12427 GCA_019627725.1 Serendipita sp. 401 | reverse complement strand
GTGATCCCAGTTCGATAGTCCGTCACGACAGTCGTTGGCTGTACGAATGTCTCAAAGACCGTTTTTCCATAGTAGTCGCATAGTGCTACACGGCTATAAAGGTGTATTTCATTCGAACAGCTTCCTGTAGTGCGGTAAGCGATATACGCACGCCAGCATCTATTGTGATTCAGGGATCTTAAACGATAGATTACGAAGATGTGGTCGTACATTTACGGAGCCCAGGACAGAGACTCCGACACTTTGGCAACAAAGACCTGTACAGTCAAGTTCATTGAGAACAAGATGGTCGATGCACACACGGGGGCTGGACGGACCGAGATATCTGGGCAAGAGGTCGTCCTGATGTCAAGATGAAGCAGATTCACGTAGCAGAGTACTCACTTTGATGGTATATCCATGAACCAGTACGCTAGAGGAGCTCGAGATCAGAAGCAAAGGGCTCTAGACCGCAGACCTAGTTTGGAAAACGTCTTTGCGAATGGTCGAGGTTGTATACTGTTTTGCGTGCCATTCATCACACCAGTAGCCACCCGCATTCGCAGTGCAGGATGATATCTATAGCTCCATTGGAAAGGGCATGTCCTTCAATTCTGCAATAGTTCCATTTCGCTGGGTGAAGATATGAACTCAAACGATGGGTAGGTTCGAGCTGATATGAATTGGGACAAACAACGCGGCGCTTGTCTTTTGATAGAACACGAGATTCTGTAAGTTGAAAGACTTGAATTTCTTCTGAGGCGTTGAGAGAAGGAGTTTCCAATAAGAACCCTGTCATTTCAAGACGCCGTCGTATTAGTTGAATCATAGATAAGAACACCAAGGATATCCATATCATTGGCTACGAGACGGTTTCGGTCATGGTTTTTTACTCGAAGAGTCAAAGGATGAAAGACGACGTGTCCAGAAATGATCCCTATACCACTAGGTGCCATGCACCGTCAAATATGAAACAAACTGATCTACCCGAGTGTAAATACGACAAGAAATACGAAATAAGTAGCGTGTCTAAACTCCGAAAGCCCCGGCTCTTGCTGCTTGCACACAGTCTGCAATCCCGGCTCCGTTTACTCCTGCACCGATCACCTGTAGTCGTCCGTTCCAAGGCTCTTCTCGCAGTATACGCCTGAGATGATCCATTCTCTCGAGGTGACCTACGAGGGGTGTTGGGATGCAATCTCTTTGTTCATGTACCTCTACGTGAATCGGTTCCATTCTCTTCTTTCCTAGGTGAATAAAGAGCTCGTCTAGTATGCGATCTACTGACAAATTCGAGGTTGAGTGTGAGTATGGTCCACCGCACATTACCGTTACTTTGGTGATTGGTTTCGAGCCTGCCGTGTCTTGGTCAGAAAGGGCACAGGAGTCGAATACTGTCCCCAGGATGCCGCGATCGGGTCCATCGTATCCATTAGCAGGACGAGGTTTGAGATATCCAAACCCTTCGGGATGAAGATCCGCTCGTGAGCACGCGAAAACGAAATTGATCACCTGAACGGTGGAAGAAGGGTTGAAATTCAGGTGAGGTAGAGACTGATTCGGAGGTACAAGTCCTCCAAGGATGTGGAGAGGCAGAGCAGATATCAAATGAGACGCGCTGACAGTTTCCCCGGTTTGCAGGCGGACCTTGGGGTGGGGTTCAGAAATACCCTTAGTCATCGGAATTATCTCACCAGAAATCCGTCACCACTGGGCTGGATACTATTCACTTTGGTGGAGAGACGTATGTTGGTTGAAGGAGATGCAGACAAGACACGTTCCAGAGCATCTGGGATGGCCGAGATACCATTGCGGAATGAGAACACCGAAACATCCGACATAATCTTGAGCATGTCTCCAGTGTCCAGCAGAGAGTCCTTTACCTCCTTTTTAGCCCTCAAGATTCCACCAATGACGCTTCCTCTGCCACGATCTTCGGCATCCCACAGAGAGGGGAAACTGGCTCGCAAGCTTAGTACCCGGGAGTCTGCGGCGTAGACACCATGGACTAATGCGCTCCCAAGTAACCTCGCAACTTTCTCGCCAAAGCGTCGAGTTAGAAAGGAGTCGACAGACTCGTCGTCGTATACTTTCATTTGCAATGACATGGCCTCCTTATCATCTTCAGGAACTTTTATGGGTAAGATCCGATTGGCAGGCCAATATCTCTCCAAGATAACAGAAGAGACGAGAGTGAAAAAGAAAGGGGAGACGAAAAGGTTGAGAGGAGATGATGGGAGAGCCTTTAAACCATTTCCATCTGGCTTTGATAGGTGTAAGTAACGTTTAGTAGCCGCTGGAGAAGATTTTGGTGTCAAGACGAGCTGAGATTGGAGTTGTAACAAGTTCACCTATCATGTCATTAGCTACGCCGAAAGGAAGATTGGATAAGCCTCGTACTAGTTCCAATAGCTCATGAGACACCGCTCGGAGTGTTCTTGGGCCAGTTTCAAGTACGACACGACCGTATTCTGACCCTAGATCGACGGTATTGGTCTTTATCCACCCCCCAATCCTTTTTTGCTCCTCTAATACTGTGATTTTTGTATCTGGATAGCGTCTTTGTAGATAAAATGCGGACGTGAGCCCACTGATACCCGCTCCCAAAACCACAACATGGGAAGGAGGACTGGATGAGGCGGATGTAGTGGAGGCCTCTCGATAGTATTTCAACTGTGACTGCCTGGATACTTGGAATGGATTGAATACTAAAGAAAATAAATGACAAGTAGGGTCTTGGCTAACCTTTGCCTTGTCGGTTTCTCATCCCACATGCTGAACCATGGACACGGCACGTCCTATTCAATACACGACGATGAATTGCTATATCATATCATTATAAACGCTAGAGTATACTCTGGAACTTACAAGACGCGCACCTTCAAGTGTCTGCATAGTTACAGCTCATACGCAACTTCAGCAGTGCAGACGATCCCAAACCCTGCTACGAGACTTGCAATAAAAGTCGATTTCTTTGTAGATCCGTAGAGTTTAGATATCTGACTAGGGCACTGTCTAGGCGGTTCCGCAAGTCCAGGACCGCGTTCAAAGTCAGCAAACGGAAACCTAATTTGCTACCTCTCACCACATCCGCCGTCCACAAAACTGTCGGCTAGACAACCAAAATGGTTAGTTTCGATGGATAGAGACAGAAGATATTGTTTTGACGAGTAATTGGAATTTCTGCTGCCCTGTGGGATGCGATAAACCGATCAAATCAATGTTGCTAGACCCTTGCAGTCGATCTCCTCAACCCCTCCTTGGAGTCTGAAAAATCTAGGCATAAGCTCAAGCGTCTCGTACAATCGCCAAATTCGTACTTTATGGACGTGAAGTGCCCAGGTCAGTCTCCCGAGCATATCATTGGGCCTGACGCTGATTACTCAATCATCGATGCCTAGGCTGCTTTGCGATAACAACCGTATTCTCTCATGCACAAACTGTCGTTTTGTGCAGTGCGTGCTCAACAGTTTTGTGCCAGCCGACAGGAGGCAAGGCTCGTCTGACGGAAGGTAAGGAACAAAGATTTCACCCAAGAAATTCAAAAATTGATTACAATTCCTCCGTTTAGGTTGCTCGTTCCGCCGAAAAGCATAGGTTGAGTTCCCTACCCGTGCTGTATTCCGTCTTGCCTTCGCCCGGTTCTAGCTGCATACTGTTTCACTACCATGCTCATGAAATATCATATGCATCCATGTGCATGCCCTCTCAATCGTCGTTCAGCCTTTAAATTCGTCCCTGTCGCTCGGAGAGTCGATTCGTGCTATTACGTAACCCTTTCTCGATGAGTACGTGAACATAACGCCTTTTCTTTATTTTTATGGAACACAACCATTATGATATCAATTTCTTACGGTGCCGGTCAATAGTGTGGAGCGAATGTTGTTATACGTTAGCTCTTGTACTTCTCCACCTCCAACCCAAGTGCTGGTAAACCCTACTTGAGTATCAAAACTCATGGAAAATAAGCATAAACTCATACCATCGAATCTGGCGAGAAGCCGACCAGGATATCTACCTCCTTTTACCAGTAGCACTACGAAGGACGAAGAAAGGTCCATCCGCAAGCTGAAGCATGTTGCTGCAAGTCTACCGTATAAGATAGAATCCGAAGAGGAGATGCAACGGCGATTAAACGTGATCTCAGCGCGTCTCGCCCAGGCGGTTGAATCGCGCGACTACGATTATGGCCTTCTTCAGTGGGATAGCATGCTTGCATCGTGAGTCACGTTCTAGCTCTCAAAATAGGAAGGACTTAGCAGCCTGACTTTCTAGTTGGATGGAACTGAAATACCCCCTTCCTCGGAAGAAACGAATCGCGCTCGCGAAGCTCTTCTATCAAAGTAGGAGTATTTTCAAGCTTGAAACGAACCCATGATACTCATATAGCTCAGTTTGTGTTGTGCCGGGAATGCCCCACGATACAGTCTCTGCGTGCATGGACACCTTCTCAATGCTTACCCGTTCAAAGAAAAAGCTCGGTATACAAGACTTAAGATTGCCTTGGAGGCCAGTGTACGACATTCTCTCAAGAGACTTGTTCTTCAAGCGTCGCCAGTTTGAATTCACGTATGTGCAAATGACCTACCCACGCTATCTCTCACAAAATACAGTCAAACCGCATATAATATGGCATATGTAGCCGAAAGTGCTCGGAAGTTTTTCTCGCCTGCTTGCATCGATGAAATGCTCCAAGAATTTATTCCGCATATAATAGGAAATAACCTCGATGTGAGCAATGTGCCTTTGGTATCTGATATTTCTGACAATGAAATCAGCGCATACTTGCAAATCAATACTATCTTGTCACATTTCTACCTCTCTCCCACCCTCAACGCTATCTTCCGACCATGATGCGACTCTGGGGTGCCGTCAATAGTTATGCATACGATGAAAGGATGCTATCTTTCATCTCCAAGCTATCTGAAATGCACGTGGACCCGACTATCAGTGATCCCAAGGTTGTTGAACAAATTCCAATGGACTGGGGCGAAGCACCTCGTGTACAATGGCCTAAACAAGATCTTTCAGATGATTGGAAAGGCCTGTACAAGGACGTTGGTATCTTTGCGGAAGATGAATGGAGCTTCATTATGTGCAAATGTCTTGCGTCAATGCGTATGTGTCCAGCATCTCTGAGTCACCATCTCACCTCTCCCTAGAGATACCACTAGCCGATGCAGGCTCACTGACTACTGGCCCATCTACGGATGGACAAGCCGGCTATGAAATAGGGCGATTACCTCGCTGCACATGGCGTATTGGTGAGTCGTGGCATTTCTGGTATCATCATGCTAACCTTGATACGCCTTAGCGTCACTTGCACGAATAATTGTCTACTCCATGACTCCTGATGGCGTTCCGGCCCCTGCATCGGGAGCTGCTACACCGTTCACCCCTGGCATAGGATCTCCACTGATGACTCCTTTGCTTGGCAGCTCACCAGCAAGCATATCCGACTACTTCTCTGCCCCGTTAATGTCTAAAACCCGTTTAAAAGAGAGGAAATATCTTGGAGGCTCAAAGGCTTTAGATTCCTTGTCAAAGCTCATCATGTCCTGCGAAAGCTTTTTTCATCCTACAAACTCTGGCAATTGGACGGGTGATGTGAGTGAATGAGCCAGGTCTAGACGACATTTAACACTTCTCGCAGTTGACCGCATTCGTCAAATATATCGTCTTTGAGTTCAACAAAAGATGGCACGAGGAATTACAACCAGATAGCAAAGTTCCGAAGGTGACCGTGATGTTCTCAATGCTGTCAAGAAAGTTGTTTATTCCAAAATAGGCCCGACGATTAACACCGTTGATGAGGAGGGAACTAGTGCGCTGTCTTAGGACAGTTTGTCTGCTATCGATTTTTTCATCCGATAGCACCACTACGGGGAACGTTCAAAGCGCTCTTAAGTCTATGATCAGCATGGAGCCCGACCTAATTTTACCTTCAATTCTGGAAAGGGCGGTGGAAGCACTAGAGACACTCACAGAGACCCAGCGCACACTCGCGATCATCAAGGGTCTCAGCGCGGTTTGCACAGGAATGACATCCCGTGACATGTATTATCCGGGAGCTAAACACATCTCTCCCGTTCTGGAACTGCTTATTCCGGGCATTGATTTGGTATTTTCACTCATCTTCATATTATCTTTCTATGCTGACGAGAATACAAGAACGATCCAACGAAGACCATCTGCACCTCCTCCTTGATCAAAGATGTAGCGCAATTCATCAAATTCGGGGACTTGACGGAGTTCAATTTTGCAGTATCTGGAGCAAATGGTTTCGCCTCTCCCCTTCAAGCAGCAGGGACTCCTTCATATCATCTCAACTCCGCTCCAGGCACCCCTAGTCGAATGAGTGGGACGTCTACCCCAACGAGAATAGTTTTGCCTGTGATTAACATCGGCTATGGATTTACGGGAGATGAGACTCCAAACGACAGTGAACCCCGACTATCAGATCACGAAGAAGATGCACTCGTCAAGGAATCCACTTCAACCTTTTCCAACTTTGTGACATCCTGGTTTCATCGCGTCATCAAATTGATGGAAAGTCTCCCGGAGGAGGGCCAACCCGGAACACGAGCCGGAGGCGAAGAAGAGGGTAAGCCTTTGGGCAAAACGCATTGAGTGGCCGTTGCTCAATCAATCCACCAGCTGGCGTTATCGATAATATTGGATCCACTTCTATGCTCATATGTCAACATTTATCGGATCAGCTCTTTGACTTAGTCCTGAATCAATTGCACGAATACGCGACAACCTGCGTTCGTCCCAATGCTTTACGCGCTATCCACCAACTCGCGGAATGTCTTGCAAATGCGAATCCTAAGAAGACATTGGAACGCTTTATGCCGCACTGTCTACAGCACATCAAGACGGAACTCGAGCATGGGGCCAGCTCGCAACGGTATGTATGACCAATCGTTCGGTGCCAGTGTATGACATCTCCTTGTCAGAACAACTTCTTCTTCGGAGGCTCTGCCGTCTGACGCAACATTACACTGGAGTAATGGCCGCATTTGTCTCCTCGAGAAATCCCACTAAACTACCCACAGATCTCGCCATATTGCGTGGAGCCATGTACAAGGATGGTCGTGAACTATTGCCCTATAAACAGGAGCTGAAGGAAACGTTAATGTTGCTGGTTGACAAAACACTCTCCAAGCGAGGCTACCAATGGGGCAGCCGCCTTCTTTATAGTGTCTTACTCGCTTGCACCAATACCTACCCTTTGGAAGACAGGTTTGTCAATCCAGATGAATGGAATGGAACAGGTGCGAAGCATTTTATATAAACACCTTCCAATGACCGAGAGCAATTTCCAGCATTCCTCCATTCGCACCACAAAAAATGGGGTAAACTTTACAGGATGGGGGAAACCTTTGTTAGTCGTAATACCCTATCTTCTGGATTGATACTGACAATTGCAGATTTCGTGGCACGTTCCGAGCCAACCTGAACTTGATTTTGTTATGGAACTATTTGACGACGTCGTTTCTCCGACACTAGGCAAGCTAGAAGATCTTTTGGCGGATAATGTTACTCGTGACCTTGCTTGGAGAAGTGATTTTTGTCGTCTTCTCTCCTACGTGCAGGAGGCATTTAGCGGGATCGCTGGCTTAATGAAGGAAGACGCCACAAAGGAGGAAAAAGAACTCTACTATGCGAACACTGATTTACCGTAGATATTGCTACTCTCTTACCCCTAGCGCCGCTAATTATTCACAGAGAGAGCTTACCTGAGATGGTCGCATGGACAGCTCAAATCGAAGTCAATTATCCGCTACGAGACGAAAAAGATCTTCGGAGGCAAAAGTTACTGGAGCACCGCCGTCGCTTCCGCGAATTTCTCTTGAAGTCATCCCAAGTTCTTCGTCAACAAGGAGAGGAGAATACAGTAGATGCCATACACATGGTAGTATGTACTATTTCTCTTTCAATATTCCGGTATTTAGTCTTGTTCAGATATCCTCATTCCGTACATACTTGTTGGAGAATGGGGCACCAGATATTGAGGACTGGGGATCATTGCGAAATCGCTATTCCAACGAGAAAAATGGTAATAGGTCGGATGCGCTACGTTTGTTTCGCTAACTGACAACCGTAAAGTCGCTCGCAATTATGCAGGTCAACAAGAATGGCCTAGAAGTCTGTGGATACTGCATGCAAGGTATATACACATCTCCCCGTCGAAATGGTCCCTATAAAGTTGCAGGTTCTATCAAGCAACACGCATGAGAGCAAACAATATCGAGCGCATTCGAACAAAAGTCGAGGACTCAATCATCGATGAATTAATCGAGTGGTCGATGTATATCTATGCAACCGGTACGAATTACATTGCTATTACCGACTCGCTCATTTATTGTCTCGGTAGTTCGCATCCCTGCTCAGAATCTTTTGTCGCGTATATCTGAGGTAGGTATGAAAACCGAGATGTGTGGATGGAGCTCATATAGATTAGGTTTATGATGGTGTTAGACGCCGCGTCCTACCGAAAGTTTACGAAGCATTGGCGCCAGGAACAGATGATGATCGCCTAAAAGGGGCTCTATACTTGCTCCACTACTCAAACTTCGGTCTGTTTGTATTTGTTCGCGTGAAATAGGCTCATACTCTACAGGCAAATACGCTGTCACAGGTATAACAACTTGCATTCACTGTTTTCAACTAATACAAGCTCCAGATTTGAGACAATTCTCCTTATTCATCAAACACGTATTCGCCTGTCAACACAACGAAAAGGTTTTTGACCCTCGCTCTTGGAAATGAGATTCACTGACGCAGACTAGCCATCAATCCAAAACATAATATCCGCAATCTTTGACAGTGGTGCGCAATATGATACTCCTCCCTCGGTGGTTCTGAAGCCTCATTAGCCCTCAATAATTTCATTGAGAGATGCCATAGTATATACCGAACACATAGTCAACCCTTGATTGATGCAGCAGAAGAGATACTCAACACAGTCCCAGAACCATTACGAGACCGCGACTTTATAAAGAGAAACTTTGAACACTGCCGAAATCGGGAGAACACGTTCCTTCAAAGCCTCCAACAAGCATCAGAGGCACTATTAGCCATCGGAAACTCTACTTCTACGCATTGGCGGTACCATATTGTGGCGCTTCGCATAATCCGCACGCTGATTCAAAAGGATGTTACAAACACCACAGCCGAAATGAAATATCTGATCCCCAAAGTCACTGACGACCATCCATCAATCCGTTATGTTCGTCTCCTTTCTTGCACCATAGTCCAAGTACTGACAGCCCCAAAGTATTCCCAGCGAGCTATCATGAAAATGACGCGATATATCAAAATCAGAACATTTACTCAGCGGGAAGAGGACATTTCACTGCAAATAAATCGTAGTCCCTTGCGTAGAATGGTCCCTATACATCAACCCAGCGAGCATACCACCGACAAATATCTAGCAGACTTCATGCAGCCACTTGACTGGGTACTGGCACAGGATCAACCGTGAGTTACAGCTCTAGATTGTCTCTCTGTTAACAAGGCGATAGGCTCTTGCAAGATAAAATGTCATCGGGTCCGTATTTCATGACCTTTCACGTATAGGTGCTTATATGAGTGATAGGTTGGCTAGCCTGGGAAGAGCAAGTCTCCCTCCGCCTAGCTCCGTCGTCAAGCATCGAATGGGAACCAGCTTCACAGGCTGTCTTCGATGAATTCCGTCTATCATGTTTAAAACCGGAATTCTGGGAGGCACTCAAGGTGCACTACGCGGAGGAAAATCAGAGTTCATCCGTAAACTGGGATAATGTCTCATTTGTTAAGACCATTTGTGAGCCTGTCTCGATCCACGGAGACTACAAGAAACTGACACTACTTCCAGTCCAAGTCCTGGGCAATTCACCTTGGGAAGCGTTCCTACCAACGCTAGAGAAGCTGCTTGCAGACAAGGAGCAGAACAAGCAACGAGCTGCCGCAGAGCTCTTGGCCGGTGTCATAGCAGGTTTGTTTCATAGTACTTTGACCAGGTCTCAATATCTAATAACGCTCAAGGTTCGAAAAACTGGGACTTTCCTGCACAAAATAAATTGAAGGAATGGTTATCGCCCCAGCTCCCAACCATCCTGGGCCAAAATCTCAAGACCGATACCCTTGGAATATGGACATCGTTTATTGAGGTACATACCTTCCCTAGTGCCTTCCATCATCAATTAATTGCATCCAGTATACATTGGGAAATCGAGATCCACGTCGCATTTTTCCACAGCTGATCATTGAATTCTTGATGCGAGAAAATCAGACCATGGAATATAATCAAGAACTTTCCTTCGACGGTAAGTATTATGGGTTTCATTTCTGGACCTTCTAACCCGCCTTAGCTATCAGAATCTGTTGCTTTACGCAATCAATGGCCGAAGCGCTAGGGTGGCGCTTCCGGCCTTGGATTGGGCCCATCGTTGACAGTCAGTATATTGGACCTGTTTAAATTAAAACGCTTAGACGTTTGATTCAGGACATTGGCAAGAGCTGGCCTCTGATCACGACGAAGTCCGGGCGTACATTGCCGATGCTCTCCAACTATTTGATAAAATCATGGTGATTATTGGCGGGAACACAGTTGACGAATATTCTAACTTCTTGCCCAGTGGCGACCAAAACCCTCAGTCCCTACCGTCGAGGTAGTCGTCAGGGAATGTCAAACACTATCAGAAAACGACATTATGTCAATTCGCAACTTCCCTCTATCAGGTCGCTTCCAGGAGTTACTCCCAAGGTTCGCTCAGTGGAGGACTGAGCGTTTACCGGGTGCCCGGGCGATTCATTCGACTTATGATCGTGCTGCAACGACGGTGCTCAAATGGCTCTTCATGGCATTACATGACATCCAAGCCACTTCGACCTATGACTACATCGTGCCCTTCGTTGTGCGTTCCCAATCTAGTCCATCCAGCCCTCTGATGCTAATGCTGATTGCCATGCAGCCCGAACTGTTGCATATGAGTGAGCTTAACGATAATGTGGACCTAGCATCTCGAGCTGGTTACCTTTTGACTCGAACTTGTGGTGTCAGCCCTCCACGGGAACTCATCCCGCAGTTTCTAGAGGCAATATTTACTTCCATCAAGGAATCGCCCGTAAGTACATACTCGGTTCTTCTTCCCACAACCGCTCAAATAAATGTGATCTAGTCGTGGAGGATTCGACTCAAAGCACTTCCTTTGCTACAAGGTGAGTTGACCTCTAAAAAGAAAGAAAGGAAACGGTGCTATCGAACCATGTAGTCTTTTACTTCCGCCAAATGTCATTGATCAGTGAAGTGCGGGTCATCCAGATCCTGGAGGTCAGCCCCCGCCTACTTTCCCTGTGTCTTCGCTGATAGGGTGACTTTAGGTGATTTGTACTTGCCTGGATGACGAGAATATCGTAGTACGAGAGATGGCAGCAACGTACGTAGTGCAACGGAGTGTTATTGACTATCATAATTCTCTTCTCTAGAACTCTATCTGGTATCCTCCGTTGTTCACCTCGCCAGAGTGTTATCACACTCAAAGTGCGTCCCAAAATCGTGTCGAGATACACCTGAAGCTGATTGTTGACAAATCAGGAACGTTTCCGACGTTTGGCTCGGAAGACGAAACTACCACCACGAGATGATCCAAAGTATCCCATCGCGCTACGCACTCTTCATAGCGCTATCCTTGGAATTGGTGCATTACTGGATGCATACCCCTACAGTTGTCCTAGCTGGGCACCAGGCTTGATCGTCGACGTGCTAAGCAAGCACACACATTCCCCATTGCCGATTTCAACCACGGTTCGGCGAATAGGGACCAGCTTCAAGAGAACGCATACGGATACTTGGGCAGAGGACCAAAAGAAGTTCGATGAAGACGGACTGAGCGCTTTGAGCCTCCTTCTCACCGGTTCCAGTTATTATGCATAGATGTATTGTACCCAATAGCTTCCCCTATGCTCGAATTTATGCAAGGAGACATGTATCTATAGTCGAAAAGTGGAAACAGATAATTGGTTTACAAGTTTTTGGCCTTTAGACGTCGTCCATGCCAAAATCAATAACGACTTGCTCTCCGGGCTTGAAAGCCGGAAGCCCTGTAAGGAATAAGTTTATCTGAAATGCATATAACATATATCCGTACTCACCCAAGTATGGACAGCTAGCACAACGGAAAGCGTCACCCAGGAAGCAGCTTCCACAGCTGCTTGTGGCCTTACTGGCCTTTTTGGCGGCCTCCAACAACCGCTGTTTCTCTTCTTGATCAACTACGACTGCCTGTCCATCTATTTTCCCGTCTAGCATGACAATTTTACCATCTTTGGCCTCTTGCGCCTCAACCTCTGCCAACCCACAGGTACAACCCTTACAGGCCTTCTTCCTCCGTGGAACATCTGGTGAGAAGGGCTCGCATGTAGGAATCGGGCGAGCAAGATCGGATGGTTGAAGGAGAGA
>WSTQ01000471.1:0-12454 GCA_019627725.1 Serendipita sp. 401 | reverse complement strand
GCTGTCATAGATTGTCTTCTTCGTAGCGGTGCAGATGTGAATGTAGAAGGGGGACGTTATGGTTCACCACTTCAGGCGGCATGTAGGGATGGTTGCCTTCATACTGTCCAACTCCTCCTGGAACGAGGTGCCAAGGTCAACAGGAGTATAGGCCACTATGGGAGCCCTCTTCAGGCTGCTGCAAAGAAAGGACACCTTGAAATTGTCAAGGCGTTGCTCGAGCAGGAAGCAGACGTCAATCTCTTGGGCGGAAAACATGGTAGTGCGCTCCAAGCAGCGTGCTGTTATCATAGAGGCGACGTGCAGGTGATTGAGCTGCTGCTTGAACGCGGAGCAAATGTGAACCAAGAAGGCGGTAAATGGGGAACTGCCCTACAGGCGGCTGCATACCATGACCAATCGTATGTAGAGGCCCTCCTGAAGCACGGTGCGGACCCAAACTTGAGGGGAGGTAGATTTGGTAGTGCACTCAAGGCGGCTAGGAAGAAGGGATTCTCGAGGGTGGCCAAATTATTGATTCAGCATGGTGCCGTTGATGAGAACTGACTGAACAAATTTCCTTTTTGATGTATTTGCCCTGTGATCTAATCGCCCTGGCCCGTTCATTCGAGTTATTTGAATTGCCGGCGAATGGGACTTGTCTATTTGTCGTACTGTAGGCTCCAATTCCGACCAAATTTTGCCTGTAAACACTAATGTCTTATTGAAGGAGATTTCTGTGAGGCTTAGTCGAGAGAGAGCTAACGCACCGGTCATCGAATGAATATTTGGCCTTTTGTTTGGCCGACGTGGCGCGACGCGTCTTCGGCTGGGCCATAACTACGACCAGAATCGGACTTGCGGCTATCCATCGATTCCCTCTGAGAGCACGATTAATGACCTGTGGTCAAACTCAGTCTGCGATTTATTCCCAGCACCTCGCCTAAACACATTATTACGATGCTCGACCTATGCGTCTACGCTACTCGATCAGGGGTCGCTGCTGACCCGCTCCGCATCAGACACTCGGAAAGCACAAGAGATTCTTCATACTTCCTATCGTCGGCAACCAGGCCAAAGTGATGTTGAGGAAATGGCCGAACAATCCACGCGATGCTGTCATAGGTGCCGGCAAGGTATTGGGCCTGTTTTTGGAAGGCGCCGGTATGCCACATCAGGTCCAATTAACTGATCGAGCTAGCTACTCTGAAACAGGACGACCCTACTTGCTTACATTTGGCCTTGGTTTGGTTGATGTGACGAGACGTGTCTTCGACTCGACCATAACTATAGCTACAATCGGATGATTTCTTGCGGCTATCCACTAATTCCCTTAGAAAGCATAATTATCTCAATAAACTGTGGTCGAGTGGTCCAATCTCCCGCCCAAATACTGAGAGTCCTCGTTACTGCACCATCTAGGAGTGAAAATAAACGATGAACGTTAATATAATACAGAACCTTGCATGAAACCAGTGTGAGCTGGTCGTCACAGACACCACTGCATTGTCTTTCCCACTCGTTCAGCAGCAGCAAACGGGATATAATACCGTCGGCCAGGCATAATCGCCAGTGTCTCAAATATAATGAATCGTTTTATTCGATCATAGGCAATCATTTGTGTTTACGCGTTAGAGGAAGTGTCCACTTTCTTCATATATAAAGTGGTCTATCAAGCCTGTGCCGCCACCACCTATGGCGGAAGCTATCGGCCTTGGCCTCAGTATCGTCGGTCTCGTTAAACTCAGTGCAACCGTTCTTCAATCCTGCTACGATTACGTTGCAAAAGCAAAGCAAGCTCCAGAAGACGTCCAAAGGGTCATTAGCGAGGTCTCCTCGTTACAAACGATCCTCGAGCAACTCCAGCGCCTTACATCAGACCCAAGCGACGAGAGAATGTCGCTCCTGAAATCGTTCGAAGCCCAATCCGGTCCGTTCAAAGCGTGTCACGACGTCCTCGCGGAGGTACAGAAAAAGTTGCAGTCACTCGGGGATGTATCCAGTATCCGAAAACGTCTCTTATTTCCGTTTCAGGGTGCAAAGTTGGACGAGCTTCTTCAGACGCTCGAAAAGCACAAGACGTCCTTCCTCCTTGCTCTCGCTGGCGACCAGGCAAAAGTGACTTTGAACATTGAAAAGTCGGTCAATAATGTCAGTGATCAATTGGAAGATATGAAGGCGTCCGAATATCGAAAGGAGGTCTTGCGATGGTTCAAAGGCGCCGACCCTACGACAAACCACAATGCGGCGCGAAAGAAGCATGAACCGGGAACTGGGGAGTGGCTATTGGACTCAGAGGAGTTCAGAGTCTGGATGCAGGAAGCTCGGAAGATCATGTGGCTTAATGGAATACCCGGAGCAGGGAAGACAGTTCTGAGGTAAGTGACATTTTGCGCCGTTAGACAGAAGATTGAAAGATGTACAGCTTTACCGTTATCGATTACCTCATATCCGAATGCAAAAATAACGCGGAAGGTCGTATCGCCTACTACTATTTCGATTTCGGAGACCACGGAAAACAGACAGCGAGTGGCTGTCTCAGGTCGCTCACTCATCAACTATGTGAACAATCCAAAGAACTCCCAGAAGTAGTCAAGGACTTATATACGGAGTGTAAGAGCGGAACACCGAGCCTACCCCAACTCACGACCACACTCATCGATATTTTCAACGATGAGTTCAAGCACTTTATCGTCATTGATGCGCTAGACGAGTGTATGGAAGAGGAAGGAGAACATCAGCGAGAGCTCTTCTTCGAAGCTCTGCAAGAAATCACCTCCTCCACGACTGGTCGATACTCTATCTTCATTGCTAGTCGACCAGAGGTTGATATCAGCCGCAACCTAACCGATTTAGGTGCAATCAATTTCAGTATACAACAGAATTTGGTCGATGTGGATATTCGTTCGCATGTCCGAGCATGCTTGGAGAAGGAAGCGAGGTTCAAGAAGTGGCCAGCCCCAGTGAAGACTCAGATCGAAGATAGACTGGCATCCGGTGCCAATGGAATGTATGTCAATCCTCTTCTACATCGTACTTATTGTAACACGTTCATTACACTAGGTTTCGTTGGGCCGTGTGTCAGTTGGACTCCCTGAAGCGATGTCTGAAACCAGCAAATGCAATACGTGAGCTTGAAACATTGCCGAAGACGCTAGACGATACCTACGCGAGAATACTCAAGCGAATCTCATCTGTATATGAGAGAGAAATGAAAGCGGTCCTCATACTCCTTGCCTTCTCAAACAGGCCTATGACGATCCAGGAGGTTGCAGAGGCAACGGCAGTGAACGTCGAGGACAGATTGTTCTCAACTGAAGAGAGATTTTCCGACCCATACGACATGCTAGAACTTTGTTCAAGCCTTGTGTCGTTGTCCGATCCAACCTCGAAGTCCGTCATGAGCCGTGAGAGAGTAAATATGGTTAACTGGGGGCCAGATATTAAGGTCATTCAGTTTGCCCACTCCTCTGTGAAAGAGTATATTCTTTCCGAGAGGGCTCAAATAGCGATACCCGCTCCACTCCGCATCAATGCTCCAATGAGCCACCAATATATCACAGAGCTATCCTTGATATATCTCCTGGATTTCAATGATGGAAAACCAACCATCATATTCGACCACGAAACGTACCCACTTCTCACGTATGCCGCGCTCTATTGGATGGAACATCTTAGCTCGATGCGAGAAAGCGATCAGGCCAATATTGAAGATCTACTTCTCCGACTTTTCGATCCCGACGACCCGAGCAACTTAATGAACTGTCTCAACCTTTACGATCCAACTTCATCTTTCCGTTTTCGTGCATACGGAACCCGGTCAATCGGTTTTACAAGACACCGTAATAAACAAGATTTCGAAACACCTCTTTATTACGCTTCGTACTATGGTCTCCTTCCCATTGTAGACGCTCTGTTGGGGAAATCGGTCGAGCGGACGAGATCCAAAGAGGAATTAGGGACGGCCCTCGAAGCTGCAGCCTCCGGTGGCTATGTGGCTATAGCCAAGCGACTGTTAGACGAGGGCGCCGATCCCAATGCTCCCTGCAGACGATTCTATAGACCATTGCAAGCGGCTGCATCCAGTGGAAGTTTGGAGACAGTGAAACTACTCTTGGAAGGAGGGGCAGATGTCCACGCCAGGGGTGGGGAATGGGGCTCCGCTCTGCACTTGGCTGCTAAACAAGGCAACGCTGAAGTCGTGCAACTGTTGGTCGACAACGGTCACGATGTTAACCCATGGGTAGAGGTGTATGGCACCGCCCTCGCCACCGCTGCACAATACGGCAACGACAATGCAGCGTTAACCCTTTTGAAGAACGGTGCTGATCGCAACTTCCGAAGTGGAACTGGGTTATTGGTTATGGCTTGCAGGTACCTAAGAGTTGATTCAGTACGCGCATTTCTTGATGCTGGTGCTGCGATCAAGTTAGAATCTGGGAGGGAGACCGCCCTACATGCGGCAGCAAAGAGGGGGGAGCTACCTATAATTCAGCTTTTGATAGAGAGAGGAGCGGATATCAACGCGCCGGGAGGTGCTTATGGTACTCCCCTTACAGCTGTAATCCAGTCAGGAAACCAAGCAGCCTTCCAGTTCATGTTGGATAATGGGGCAGATATCCATGACCGAGGGACTGAATCGAACTGTCCTATTGATCAGGCGATTTGGTGTGGCAACCTTCAAGCCGCCGACCAGCTTCTCGAATTGGGCGGCAGATTTGGAGACGAAGCGTTGGAAGCAGCATTACAGTCTCATTTGAAGGAGTATTTGGTCAAGATATTATTGGATAAAGGGGCCGACCCAAATGCGCCACACAAAACAAAAGGGAATATGCTCCAGTACGCCATCATTCGCTCAGAAGAGCAAGCAGTTCGCTGGTTATTAGAGGCTGGAGCGGACGTTAACGCCGTAGAGGGAGAGTACGGGACCGCCCTTCAAGCCGCTGCAACCCACGACAAAGAGCCTATCGTCCGTCTTCTGCTTCAGTACGGAGCCAACGTGAACACATCCTGTGGTAGATATGGAAACGCACTTCAAGCTGCTGCCATGAAGAGAAGTCTACCAGTCGTTCAGCTTTTACTCGACCATGGCGCTGATATTAACGTACGAGGTGGAATGTACGAGACCGCCCTCCAAGCGGGAGCTATGGTAGGAGAAGAGGAAGTAGTAAAACTCCTTCTCAATAGTGGGGCTGATGTCAATATTTTCGGAGGCAAGTATCGAACTGCCTTACAAGCGGCCGCTACCAAGGGGTACGAGAATATTGTGAAGTTGTTGCTGGCAGCCGGGGCAGACATCAATGTTGCAGCAATTAGCGAACATGCCACAACCGACAGCAATCCCAACATAAAAGTCAAATCCACCATTGAGGTAGCGGCTCTCAGCGGAAATATCGAGGTTGTCCGGCTACTACTAGAACACGCCTTAGATATTAATGCAGACAGCGAATCGTGTGCCGCCGCTCTTTCAAATGCAGCTCGCCTATCCACTACCGCAATGCTCGACTTCCTTATCGCTAAAAATGTAGACGTAAGGTCGTACGGCAGCAGGGCCATCTATTCCGCAACGGACATGCAACGAGTGAATAATTTGAAACTCCTCCTCGCTCACAGCGCAGACGTCAATCTTCCTGGCGGGAGACTAGGTTCCGCCCTCCAAGTGAGCATCAATTACAATCGATGGGACATCATGTCGCTGTTACTTGAATCTGGCGCAGATGTCAACTTTCAAGGTGGAGAATATGGTACAGCTCTCCAACAGGCCATTGAGTCTGGCTCAAAGCCAATGGCAATGGAACTCTTGAGAAGGGGGGCAAAGGTCAACGTAACAGCTGGCAAATGGGGCAGTGCACTTGCAATTGCTTCTTGCAAGGGAGATGAAGAGATGTTTCATGAGCTGCTGCGACGAGGGGCAGACATCAACCTTACGTATGGCCATTACGGCAACCCTCTTCAGGCAGCAATTCGAGGAAACTATTACAACTTAGCCAATGAGCTACTCGACCGCGGTGCGGAACCCACTATTGGGACCAAATACAAAACGGCTTTGATAGCTGCCGCTGGATACGGTAAAACCGGTCAACTTGAACTAATCAAGCGCCTGATCTCGCTTGGAGTGGACATCGAGGCAGTCGATGAACCTCAGTCGGAGGATTCCCGTAGTACCCTAGATATGACGGCCCTTCAACACGCTGCCTATACAGGAAACGAGTCTGTCGCTCATCTTCTCCTCGAGGCTGGTGCCAATGTCAACACTCATGCAGGTACTTATGGTCATGCTCTTCAAATTGCGTCCATGGAAGGGAAGCATGCTATGGTTCTCCTGCTTCTAAAGAAAGGAGCCAATGTGAACGCTGTGGGAGGAAAATATGGCACTGCCCTCCAGGCAGCGGCTGACAACGCACATAATGCTGTCATGGAATCTCTTCTTCAAAGAGGTGCAGATGTGAATGTGGAAGGAGGGCGTTACGGTTCACCACTTCAGGCGGCATGCCGGCGTGGTCACCTTCATAGCGTCCAGCTCCTCCTGGAACGAGGTGCCAAAGTCAACAGGAGTATAGGTTACTATGGCACTGCCCTTCATGCTGCTGCAAAGCAGGGGAGCCTTGAAATTGTCAAGATATTGCTCGAGCAAGGAGCAGATGTCAATCTCTTGGGTGGAAAACATGGTAGTGCGCTCCAAGCAGCGTGCTGTTATCATATAGGTGGCATAGAAGGCGTGCAGGTGATTGAGCTATTGCTTGAACGCGGGGCAAATGTACATCAAGAAGGCGGGAAATGGGGAACTGCGTTACAAGCAGCCGCATACCACCACCAATCGTATGTAGAGATTCTCCTGCACCATGGTGCAGATCCAAATTTGGGGGGAGGAAGGTTTAGCAGTCCACTAGAAGCAGCTAGGAGGAAGGGATTTTCGAGGGTGGCCAAACTTTTGATTCAGCATGGCGCCATAGAGAAGAACTAGTAAGGTCTTACTTTTTTTCTTGTACTGATGTTACCTCAGACTGTTTTTTGGTTCATATGCATCGGCTAATAGTATTCATTTACTCCGAACTTTCCTGAAGGAATAGATATTGCATAAGGAATGGCTAATGAAAGGGTGGAAAATACATAGATAGGTTTTTGGATCACATTGTTGTTCGAATTACATTATACGCTGTGGTATCCTTCATTCCACGGAAATTAACTCGATGAGTTTTCTTGTATTCTCGATATTAAATTGGTTTATTCGAGCTATTTCGGGCTTGTCCTAGGAAAATGGCTCCATTTTGTTGATCTCTCCCGTCGACCCGCCTGTCACAACGGTATTACGGCTTTCAAATCATCACAGTCATCGCACATACTCATAATTACAGTTTTTCGAAGTATATGTTTATTGTTGTGACAATTTCTTGTCTTGGAGGAACCGTCTCAGGGGAATGCGGACTTCTCCACTGCCGCCCCCCCAGTATACTCACTTGGTAGATATCATCACACGATCGCGATATCTAATTCGGTCGATAATACAAAGGCAAAATCCTTCTGGGAACAGTAGACGAGCCTCTCTGTGAGTCAATTTTCAAGCCATCAGCTACGTCGTTGCCAAATTCAAATGACTTTGGTGATATTCCTGTCGTGGTCCATATCAAAGTATTTTCCTCTTGTTCAATCCTCCGGTTTTGACGCTATCCACCGCAGTCCTTCCTCGATCGGTCGCCCGCACATAGTGAAAGAGAAAGTATTATAGAAGAGGCACAAAGAAGCACGATAAATAATAAATATGTGTTTATTCTCCAGATCACATAAATATATCGATGACTCGATGACTAAATTACCAGAGGGTAGTCCATAGATGGTGCCATAACTCTCATTCTCCAGGAGCAGCGCCTATCCTGAATGCATGCTCTATCGGCTAAGGTGGGGTTGTAGCTGCTGAAGCGTGTTTTCTGCATTTGTTCTATGGACTGCAGCCTGTTGCATTGCCGCGTCTGCCTCGCCTTGATACTTGTCTCCTTTCTTCGTCCCTTCGTGTTTATCTGCCTTTTCCTGCTTGCCGAGAGCCACAGATCGAGAATTCTGGGCTCTATTCATGTCGTGATGATAATCACCAGCCATATTTTCCAGGGCCGCTTCCTGTCTGTAGGCCTGAGCCTTGTTTAATTCCTTCTGCGCATGAGCGCGATGCGAAGCACCAGATAGACCGTCTGCCTCTACCTCTTGAGCATGCCTCAGGCTTGTTGCATGTGCATTCTCATGTTGCTGGGCGAGGTTGTTCAGCGCGTCGCGGTTACCGTGATGGGCGACAACTTGTTGTGCATGTTGCTGAGCAGTAAGAGGTCCCTGAGTGATGGATACACGTTTTTCTAGGTGAAGATGATGAGGCTCCTGAGATTCGTTCAGCGTCAGGGCGAGAGTGGTCTGCTTCAAGCCATGTGTAGGTTCAACTGCAACGTCGTGAGAAGAGGCCGTATCACTGCTATGATTGACCATTAGTCAAATGAATAAAAAAACAGCAATAGGCGGAGGTACATGCCTTGAGAGGGGCGCAGCAAATGCAAATTGAGTGGAAGTGAGGGCGAGGATGGTGGCAAGGACAGAAGTGAAGCGCATGCTGGGTCGTAAATGTTACGAGAAGTATTTTCGAAAGTTGATAATGATAAAATGAAAAAGTGCGATATGTTGCAGAGAAGATGTGAGAACGAAGCGAGTAATGGAGAAAGAAAGAGGAGAAACCAGTTCTGGAGAACTAGACACAGACAATCGGCCTGCTTTTATAGTTTTGACCATCAAAATCGAGAGAATAGATGGGAAAAGAGAACGTGTAGGCTCTTCTAACCAGTGATTAGCGCCATGCCCGGCTTGGCCAAAGGCAATGAGGATGAAACGCATGGATACGTTTCAATCCGATAATAGAACTGTATTTGGTCAGTTAAGTATGTTTTAATTGATTCCAGTGCTTCACTTGATGCAGGTGAACACAGATGGACCCGTCAAACTGGACGGCCAGCGCCTCTCTCAATAGACGATCGATTGTTCCGATTTTCTATGTATCTGGGTAGTTATTGCACTATGGAGCAGAAGAAAGGAGGATAGCGCGACCTCGAGCGGTATTGTCGACTGATGGCAGTTCACACAGCAACCAGAGGCTGAGGAGTGCGCGTGAACTTCTTTGGGCTTCTCTGGTGATAATCCTGAACTACTGGGGTCGTACAGCCCATGAGCAGAGCCAATCCCTGCCCGAGTGACAGCCAGCCGCCTATTGAGTTCGGTCATTGTTGCCGAAGTCAAATTAGTCCCTCGAATGATAAGCGCCAACTTGCTCACTGTGCACCGCATGACTAACTACAATCAATTTGAAATCAATAATGGATTGGTGTGAGAATCTGGTGGCATCCCAGCATCTTTCCAAGCAACCAGTCAGCCCCAATCATTTCATCTGTGAGGGCGTTATTGGATTCGTGATTATTACTAGTGCAGTGACAGGGCAATGACACTGCAAATTGATATCGAATTCTAAAGTGCTTCCTCCATCGGCCATCAATCCCCGTTTTCTGATCTGACGAAACCGAAGAAGTGGAGATATCAAATACCTGTATATTGATTTACGCGGCGGTAATCTGCTTTTTTTCTCATGAATGTACTTTTGCCCCGTATCGGACCTAATGTTCCCAGTCTCGACCTGCTGTTGATATCTCTCGCCCACCCACCCAGACCATCGATCTCTTCCCTCTCACACGATGAGACGGTTCCTCTCCACAATAGCCCCCGTATTTGCCTCTTCCACAACTTGAACCCATCGTTCCCCTCCTCGAACGGACTAAACGTCGCACAAGGCGAGGAGCAAGGTTTATAATCACCCATCGAGCATTTCTTGAAGCTTCGTAGCAGGTTTTTCATCGTTCGCCTCGCATTATAAGTCAATGCTGATCAAGGTGTGGTACGTATTAGGTAGATTACAGTGCAGATTTTCCATAAATGCTGATAGGTGCATGAAGTTCTCGTTCCCTAATGCTCCCCCGAGATCCCGTGGAGGGAGAACGTACGATCGAAATACCTAAGAGACGTTCTATTATCCACTATTAGCATACAGTAGGCTATCGGAAACCTTTAGGTCCATCGGTAAACAAGCGCCGTTTCTCAATCTAAGGTTGGTCATAGACTGCCTCTCCAGTATCCCGTTGGGTAGTTGACTTCCTACCTACTGTGTTCGCACCCCCACCCCCCTCATGGTAAGCCCCTTCAGCTGCATTCTCTTGCTAACCGGCTCAATTCGTCACGCCTTATGCCCCGAAGTGAACTTTGACTCTGAGCGGTCTCATAGTGACATGCTCACCAGTACCTAGCTTAGTGGGTGACAACATCCATCGACGGGTAAGAACCTGTACGATCCAAGTAACAAAAGCAAGCAACCTAATAATCTATCAAGCCACAAACAGGATAAACATGACTTGCATACAAGACCAGATAACGCAATGAACAGCAGACGGGGAATCTTGTATCAAATACTCGAGAAGCAAAAAGAAGGAGCGGCAATAACTCGATTATGGTCACAGTGACGTCGCCAAGGTCAGTTTACTCCTTCTCCTGACTCTCTTGTTTCTCATGCTTGCCCGGCTTCTCAGGCGAGCCCATATGGATCCCCAAAATCGATGAGAGTCGTCTTCGAGTGCTCCCAGTGCTCTTCCTCCGCGAATGCTTGCCCTCCATCGATGGAGGCACGAGCGTCGCGGATCCGGAGGAGGGCGAGACGGCATCTGCAGCTCCAGACGTATCAGCAAGAGAGCTGTCACCGGCAGTACCCCCCGCGGGATTGATGGTTGGCAATGTGGCCTGGGCGCGATGCAAAGGACTTGTTGAAGGACTCCCTCCATTCGTTGGAAAGACGGCCGAATTCACCTTAGAACCAGATACGGTCCGTTCACGATCGAGTCCCAAGCGAGCGCTGATACTACCCGAGCGCATATGCCCAATAGTTCCTGGAAGCGTCGGGTGACGAGGTTTCTTCAACTTGTTCGCCCTAAAGTCGGCATGTTCGACGATATCGTTGAGCCGATTGATCTCCTCTATCTACAATGACCCATCGTCAGTAGAAAATTCGATTACTTTAGTGAGGTTTACGACATACCTTCGCTTTCATTTCGCTAGCCAGTTCCTCGTTTGCCTTTGTCCTCGCCTCCAGAGCATTCTCAAGCCCAGATATCTTGTTACGCAACTCTTCGATGACTTGGGACTGCTCGTTATGCGAGTCGTCGTTGGCCTTTTCAGAGTCTCGCTGCTCTATTGTCCATACTCAGATTTGTGTGACTGTTTCTTGTCTGATATGCACACCTTCTAATGCCTTTATTTTACCTTGCAGTTGGTGATTCAGAATGGAGGAAGTATATGACTGTGCCTGCGCTGCGGCGAGTTCCTGTTGGGCCTGGAGCAGTTGCTTTTCCATGTCCTGGCAGACTATCACGAGATCGTGTACCTCTTTCTCAAGAGACTCCTTCTCAGTGGTGAGATTTTGATGGATGGTGTCTCTTTCTTCCGTGCCTCGTGACAGCTTTACGCGGGCAAGTGAAACAAAGAAACGCTCTCAGTTCATTTCAGAAGAGAAAGCTACCTATCTGGAGAAGATTGGGGCTCTGGAGGGGCGCATCGCCACCTTGACAACAGAACGACAAGACGCGGCGGAGGAAATCAGCAAGATCCAGGAATCGCATCAATCTCTCCAACAACAATTCGATGCAGTGGACGCGGAGAAGCAGGACGTGCTTGGTCGGCTTACTGCTGCTGAGCGCAGGGAAGAGCAGTTGAGGAAAGATAGCGAGGTCTTAAGTGAACGGGGACAAACGTACAACAATAGAGCACCTGGCGGCGGGAGTTACCATCAGCCCTCCAGACATTCCTAACTGGTGAAGAAGAAGTAGTTGTATCGATATGTATCCTTGTATTATGTATGATAGTCGCAAAGGTGTATGCGACGACAGAACCTTCCTCAGTGTGGAAGGGTCGGACGCTAAAGAATGGGTTCATTGTAATTAGAACATAATAAAGCCAAAATTGATGACAATAAACTAGAATCGACGAAACCAATGCCCTTTATTTGAATGTCGTCGGAAGAAGCTGAACACGGCATTACTGCTCTGAGACCACCTTCTGAATCTCCCTCCTAACAAGTTTGCTGTTGGTACCAATTCTTAGCGAGTCTTCCTTTTCGCAGTAAGCCGAGGGAGTTATTTCTAGGCGATCAATCAGTAAGAGATAGCCTAATAACACCAAAACGGGAAGGTGGACCTGGCATGTAATGCTTACCTTAGCACTCAGGAGTTCCAGAGTTTTCAAAGAAACATACACGACAACCTTCCTTAATGATTCCGGTTGCTGCGCTGACGAAGACGGGGCCAAATGATTGCGCGTCGTGTCTTCATTTACAACTTATACCCTGCCTCAGCCGCCGACTATATAAGCTCGTCCGATCTCGCAACGTTTCCTGCTTGCTCCTTTGGCCTCG
>WSTQ01000470.1:0-12532 GCA_019627725.1 Serendipita sp. 401 | reverse complement strand
CTTATCTCTCTCTTTCTCATCATGGCCAGTCCCTATCAAGCAGGTGGACTCCCAGACCACACAGAGTATGCAGTTTTTAACACCCAATCTTCTTTTGTGTCTGACTTGTTCTGTTTTTTCCATTGGCTTATCTAATGTCGCCGTTGGGTCCGTGTTCATCGCAGTCTTTGCCCTCGCCGGAATCGGCCTTCATCTGCGGACCTCCCATACCTATGGCCACAAGTTTGTTTGGACGCTTGCACTACTGCTGTTCTGCCTAGCGCGTATTCTCGCTATCGGGTTACGGATTGCGCTCAAGGACGACTTGCATAATAAGGCATTGGCATGTATCGGTCAGATTCTGTTATCAGCTGGTGTCGCCATTTTGGTGCGTGCTCTTCCTTTCGCCTATATACTCTTGGATCCTCATCGTCGAGGATGTAGTTTGTTGTCAATATTCAGATGAGCAGACGATTTTGGTGCCAGCTACACCCTCAGCATGCCAAATGGGTAAGTCGCGGGCTTACTGGGGCGGCTTACCTCGTAGATCCATTGGTCATCATCGGTGAGTTTTTGTTGTACTTCCGCTGTTTGTTTTGGTAATGATTGCTGACTGATTGTAATCATGTATAGTCATCGTCGCCATCATCCAAACCTATGCTGCCACGGATCCTCACGTTCTTTCCATCGATCGTAGAATCCGAATCGTATGCTCCATTTTCTTCGTCATCCTTGCCTTTTTGCCGATCCCAGTCGTCCTCCTCGTCCTCGTCCTTCGTCGATTCGGATCAACGACAGCGGGAACAGCAGATGCCGCTGTAGATGGAGAAAAGGGCGTGAAGCAGAACAAGGCGATGATTCCTTCGGTCGAGAGCTCACGTGCGCCGAGCAGCGAATATCTCGCGGTCGAACGACCGTGGTTGCAAATCGTGTTAGGGAGGACGAGCCAGAACCCGACGAATCCACATTTCCCTGATACGGGGATTGGTGCGACGCCCATGACGTACGGAGGGGTTTTGGAGAACGCTGGGGTGATTGCGATCCCCGCTGTATTGCTCACGATCGAGCAAGGGTTTCGTGCAGCACAAGTGCACTATTTGCCTCATCCAGGCGTTAGCCTCCCTTGGGTGAGTTTCATTTCCCAAAAAACAAAAAAACGAAAAAGAGCCAATTTTTTCTTTTTCTTTTTTTCTGACTCTCGTTTTAGTATATGTCGAAAGCGGCTTTCTGGGCGCCGATATTTGGAATCGAGTCGATTGTTATCTGCTTCCTTGGATTCGCAGTGCTCCCGAAACGGTTCACACACCTCAGTGCCCTCTAAATTATCATATCTATAGGCTTGGAGTGACGAAAGTACGACTTCAATCAGACAAACGATTGCAAATGGCCAAAGACGATATCATAGAATAGAATAAATCTCTGCTCTGTATAGAATTTTGTTAATAGACAATAGACTATCGAGTTACCGCTATATGATACCATTAACGTGCAGACGGGAGAATGAGCAGATTCGTACTCAGTCACCGTCGATCTGCGTCATGTCACGGTCAGTCCTCAGACTATACTGAGCTAACGCTCAGTCGTTAGCGAAAGGGGCGGCGACTGAGTAGGAGTCTGGGGAATGAGTCGATTTGGCAGAATATTATGGTAGCGGTATGGTGGGTGGGTAGCATATTATGCATCGCATCCCTCTTTTCGGAGTTCTTACTGGGAGTCGACAACAATTTCGTAAAGGCCACCAAAAATTGGATAGTCTTGCCTTTTATATTTATACTTTCTGGAATCCTATCGGTTTCTCTTGTGCCATTCGCTTACGTCGAGTGCTTACACTCACACTCAGGCTTGGATTCCAGACTTATTCTTCCCTCCCACCTACTGGTTTGATTTATGGGCTGCAAATGTTTGCTTTCGTAGGTTAGATTGAGTGAGATCAATCTACGAAACCCATATGGAACCTCTGCCGTATGAAATCCGTTTCTCCAACCGATTAACCAGCACCAGGCCCATTCCATGCGGCGAGCCAGTCTCCATCCTACGTGGCGTATATAAGCCAGGGCCGAACGAACGACTTGGGTGCCTGCATCACGATGATCTCCCTAATCGCATTACACTCCCTTGCATCGAGGGAATCCAAAGCTGAGGATTATGTGGCGAACTGCCCAACCTGCTCGACGGTGGCAGACGATTACAGGTCCCTGTCCAACATCGTTTGGAGCTGTTTGACGACGATATTGCTCTGCACTTGGGTTTCGCTTCACCCCAACGTTCCAAAGCCTGTCGATGAGACCAAGTTGAGCACGCGCCAACGGTATGCTCACAAGCTACGCACCTTCCTAAAGGATCAAGCGTTACCATTCATTCTCCTATTGGTTGCACCTGAATGGATCCTTATGTGGGCCCTAAGGCAACGGCTTGTGGTCAAGTATATGGTACACAATAAACAAGGTCTGTGGAATAAGTAGCAAGATCTATATTCTCATTTGCTCACCACTCACAGTTCCTACGCGGAGACATGGATTTTTCATCATCATGGGCGGATTCCATAAATTCACTAAAGTCGAAATCTCCACCTCCGACCCAGCACCCTCCGATCCGTTAATAGGGTCTGATGTAGAGAAAATGCCCATGGACAAGAAGGGCGAAGACGAGCATGGAGAACCTGATCACCCGCTTGACCGATTCGATGTTTGTCGACTGGTCGATGAGGGAAAGCTCGAATTACCTCTCGAAGTCGAAATCGATGACAAGTCGAAGAGCGACTGGATTGCAAAGTCGCTGGTCCTCCTCCAAACTCTGTGGTTTATCGTACAGTGCATTGCACGTAAGATGGATCACCTGCCTTTGACGGAGCTAGAAGTGGTGACGCTTGGTTATGCGCTCCTGAACTTGGTCGTCTATGTGATATGGTGGGACAAACCTCAAAAGGTGGCAAGGCCAATGCGTGTATTCTGTGGAGAACTCCCCGAGCGCAACAAAGAACAGAAGAAGTTCAAGCGGAGCATGGAAGAGGATGATTGGGCTGATAAGCTGACTGCTCCAGTCGTTGGGGCGCAAGATGACCACGTTGATCTACGGAGTTTAAAGCAAACTCCGACGTTTTACTCTGGAAATCCTCCAAGACAAAACTGGCCGCTTGAATCAATGCCCCTCGAGTTTTTTGCAATGATGGTGACGTCGGTGATTGGGGGTGCATTTGGTGCAATTCACTTGATCGCGTGGTCGTCTCCATTTCCAACGCACAAAATGCTTGTTTTATGGCGTTGCACATCGATTTTGATGACTGTCGCCCCTATTCCCACCCTCTTCTTCTGCATCACATTGCTATTTTGGAAATTCTTATTGGGAGTCGACAACAATTTCCTAGATGCCATTGACAAGTGGATAATCGTGCCTCTAGCTGTACTCTCTGTCATTCTAATCTTTTTAATTGTTCCATTAGCTTATGTGACTGGTCGGGTGATTACACTCATACTCGCATTCCAGACTCTTTCCACTCTCCCACCCGAAGCATTCCAGTCTGTCCAATGGACAAATCTCTTCCCTCATATCTAATCCCTCGTCTCCATACATGCTCCCTTGATCATGCTTGATGGCACGTAAACGATCTCTATGTACTCAACCTGTACCATGCATAATATATTACGATATAGGTCGTTCATAGGAATACAATGACTACAGAAGGAAAACAAAAAAGGATCAGTTCGCATCTACTTAACAAGGGAGTGAGAGATAAAAGCCTTGCTCTGCTCTGCTTTGTACTCCCGGATCCAATGTACAGCAGTAGTAAATGAGTTGAACCTGATACATGTCCTCGTCCGGCCAGGTTAGCCCCGTTCGGAACACTTTACAATTTGTCGTTATCGGCAATATACAAAGTTAATCCAAAGATGGGAGTTATAAGATAAGATACATGGGTATCGATATACATGGACTGTTCTTCTATTAGAGGAATCAGGCATACAAATAGGTAGAAGGTGGAGACATATAATAAAAACTCCGACCCGACCCCGATCGTCAACAACTGTCACTGGTCCATAAACGACATAGAAGCCGTCGACGATTACGTTAAGAGTGTCACATGTAGCGCATAGACGGGTAGTACGAATATTCCAGTGGTTCCATTCAACCAAATTTCGTCTCGTAAAACGTCGGAGGAATAACAGCTTCGCATCTTTGGCATCTTTTCTCACTCCTGTTCCTGCCTCTGCTGTAGGTGGTCCCTCTGGTCGTTGAACGGATGGCTCCAAGGGGGATTACCCCCCTATACTCTGTACTCTGAGGAGCCCTTTGTATGAGTGGGACGGGACTCCATTACATTTTACCCTCTCTACAAGGAATTTCGGCCCTTCAAACGATGGAATGCTCCGAGTCCTCTACGGGGGGTGCCAGTCATCTCGATCAATCGATCCCAGCTCGATGTCCGCCTCACAACACATATAAGCCTACATCGAGTGATTTGACGCCTTCACCGCGATGAACTCTCTACTCGCATTTTACACCCTCGCATCGAGAACCGTCATGGCCGAGGATGTGGTGAACTCATCAAGAGACGCAGACAACTACAGATCGTTACCCAACATTATTTGGAGCTGTTTAACGACGATATTCCTCTGCACTTGGGTTTCACTTCACCCCAACGTTCCAAAGCCTGTCGATGAGACCAAGTTGAACACGCGCCAACGCTATGCTCACAAGTTATGCACCTTCCTAAAGGATCAAGCATTCCCATTTATTCTCCTATTGATTGCACCTGAATGGATCCTCATGTGGGCCTTAAGGCAACGGCTTGTGGTTGAGTATATGGTACAAAATAAACAAGGTGTGTAGAACCAGTAGCAAGATTGATATTCCCATTTGCTCACCACTCACAGTCCCTACGCGGAGACATGGATTTTTCGTCGTCATGGGCGGATTCCATAAATTCAGCAGAGTCGACATACCAAAATCAGCTACCTCAACCCCAGCTTCCCCCGATCCGACAATAGGGTCTGATATAGAAAAAAGGTTCATGGATAAGAAGGGCGAAGAGCCGTATGGAGAGCCCAACCACCCGCTTGACCGATTTGATGTTTGTCGATTGGTGGATGACGGAAGGCTCGAGCTGCCTCCTGAGGTCGAAATCAATGACAAGTCGAAGAGCGACTGGATTGCAAAATTGCTGGTGCTCCTCCAAACTCTGTGGTTTGTCGTGCAGTGTGGTGCACGTAAGATGAATCGTTTGCCTTTGACGGAACTGGAAGTGGTGACGCTTGGCTACGCCCTCCTGAATCTGGTGATCTATGTGATATGGTGGGACAAACCTCAAAAGGTGGCAAGGCCAATACGTGTATTCTGTGGAAGACTCCCTGAGCGTAACGGAAAACAGAAGATATTGAAGCGGAAAATGGAAGAGACTGGCCGGTTTTATAAGCTGTTCTTCCCGGTACTTGGGCAGCAAGATGACGTGGTCGACCTACGGAGCTTAAAGCAAATTCCGACGCTTTACTCTGGAAACCCTCCAGAACAAAGCTGGCCGATCAAGCTGTTGCCCCTTGAGTATTCTGCAGTGATGGTAACGTCGGTGATTGGGGGTGCGTTTGGCGGAATTCATTTGATCCCCTGGTCATCTCCATTCCCAACTGATAAAATGCTTGTTTTATGGCGTTGGGGATCGATTTTGATGACTGTCGCCCCTGTCGCCACCCTCTTCTTCTGCATCGCAGTTTTATTTTCGCAATTCCTAAAGGGAATCGATAACAATTTCCTAAAAGCCATTGACAAGTGGATAATCGAGCCTCTAGGTGGACTGTCTATCATTCTATCAATTTTTCTTGTTCCATTCGTTTATGTGGTCGGTCGGGTGATCACACTCATACTCGCATTCCAGACTCTTTCCGCTTTCCCGCCCGAAGCATTCCAGTCTGTCCAATGGACAAATCTCTTCCCCCATATCTAGTCCCTCATCGCCTCATCTTCAAACATGCTTGAGATGCTCCCTCGATGATGCTCACACTACTGATCTCTATGTAGTCGTCACCTTGTCGAATGCGTAACAAATCGTGATATAGCCCCTCATTCCTTTGTCAGATGCGACGACGACAGAAGGAAAATAAGAAACTGTTCAGTTTGAATTAAAAAACAGGGCAATGAGATAAAAGGCCTGTCCTGCTCTGCATACGAACCGCGAGCCCAATGTTCGACACTCTTCCTATCCTCCTCGCCAAGGTCGGGTCGGGACGACTTTGCAACTTGGAGTTGTCGGCATCACACAAAAGTCAATCCAAGTACTTACATTATTATACGAATAATATCAACACAAGTGGAATATTCTTCTTTTCGAGAATTCAGGTGGACAAAAAAAAGGTAGAAGGTGGCGCGCGAAACTCCAACTCGACCATCAACCACTGTCCATGGTCCATGAACGACGCAAACGACGTTGTCGACTACGTTAGGATCTCCATATTCGAACGTTCTGGCGGTTGGGTTCAGTCCTAAATTTCATTAAAGTTACGAGAATACGGGGAACACCATCGAGGGAATACATAGACATCGACCACTCGGTCTAAGATGGATGATGAATAGCATCCCGCCTATCTATTTTCTCCTAACCCCCCTTTTCACCTTCTCTTCCTTCCTTCCGTCCGTCGACAGCACATTCGTCAAAAGCACTGCATAATCGCTCACAGAGGCTATCAATAACCAATTCACTTCTTCAGTCATAATTTCGACGAACTAGAATCATCATCATCAGTATACCCCACCTCCAATCCGTTTCCCCCCCAACGTTCTGAATTCGTTCATCGAACATAGTCCGAGAAATGTTTAAATATAGCTGACTCCCCGTAAGGCCAGGGTGTTACGATCTAGAGAGCCGAGTCTGCAGGCTGCTTTAGTGTAAGGCAGGCGATGCCGCGAACCGGAAATGTTTGCTTACATAGGTTACATCGACTTCGAATAACCTATGAGATCAATATCGAATCAATATTCCATCTTTATAATCTCCGGTGTATAAAATCCGTTCCTCTAGCCGACGGAGTTAACCAACCCTAGCACCAGGCCTCATCGCGCGCGTCAACCAATCTCCATCAGATGGGGGGTGCATATAACCCCAGACCGAACGGCTTGGGTCGACATCACGATGATCTCCCTACTCGTATTTTTCGCATCGAGAGCCAAGGCTGGAGATCCGGTCAACTGCTCCAACTGCTCGACAGCGGTAGACAGTTACAGATCACTGACCAACATCATTTGGAGTTGTTTAGCGACGATATTCCTCTGCACTTGGGTCTCCCTTCATCCAAACGTTCCAAAGCCTGTCGATGAGACCAAGTTGAACAAGCGCCAAAGGTTGCGTGCTTTCCTAAAGGATCAGGCATTCCCATTCGTGCTCCTATTGGTCGCTCCTGACTTGGTGCTTATATGGGCCCTAAGGCAACGGCTTATGGTCGAGTATATGATACAAAATGGAAAAGGTGCGTGTGAAGAAAATGGCCAAAAAATAATAATTTATATTCTCATTCAATCACTACTTACAGTCCCTACGCGGAAACATGGATTTTTCATCATCATGGGTGGATTTCATAAATTCAGCAGATCAGCTCCCCTCGATTCGGCTCCCCTCGACTCGGCCCCCTTCGATCCTTTAATAGGGTCTAATGTAGAGAAAAGGTCCAGAGATAAGACGGGTAAAGACCATGGAGAGCCCATCCACCCACTTGACCGATTTGATGTTTGTCGACTGGTGGATGACGGGGTGCTCGAACTACCTCTCGAAGTCGAAATCGATGATAGGTCGAAGAGCGACTGGATTGCAAAGTCACTTGTACTACTACAAACTCTGTGGTTCGTTGTCCAGTGCATTGCACGCAAGGTGGATCACTTGCCCCTGACAGAGCTGGAAGTGGTGACACTTGGTTATGTGCTCTTCAACCTGGCGATCTACGTGGTATGGTGGGACAAACCTCAGAAGGTGGCAAGGCCGATACGTGTATTCTGTGGAGAACTCCCAGAGCGTAACGCAGAACAGGAGTGGTTCAAGCGGGAAATGGATGCGTCCCGTTGGTATACCGATATATTCAACAAGATACCGGGGTGCCAGGGTGATTCCGTTGACCTACGGAGCGTAGAGCAAACTCCGACGTTATTCTCTGGAAATCCTCCACGAAGATGGCCGTTCGAGTCGGTGCCCACTGAGGTTTTGGCGGTGATGATGGCGTCGGTGGTCGGAGGTTTGTTTGGTGCGATTCACCTCATCGCGTTGTCATCCCCATTCCCTTCTGACAAAATATTCATTTTGTGGCGTTTGGGATCGATTTGGATGACAATCGCTCCTCTTCCCACCCTCCTTGCCTGCATCGCATTACCATTGTGGGAACCTTTACGGAGAGCCAACAGCATCTTAGGGAAGATTGGCATTCTGATACTCCTCTTTCTAGAGGTGATGTCTGTCGCTCTATCACGTTCTCTTCTGCCAATAGGCTATGTCTATGGTCGAGCGATCACTCTCGTGCTTGCATTCTATACTCTTTCTTCTGTTCCGCCCGAAGCATTGCAGTCCATCTCCTGGACAAATTTCCTTCCCCATATCTAGTCCTTTGTCGTCTCGCCTCGTCTCCAAATATTACATTGCTTCTTCAACCCTGGAATTTGAACTTTCAAACGATGAGGCGCTCTAATTACTATCCAATCCGTGCCATGTCATTCCCTTACCCCCTGAGCGTATATAAACCTGGAATGAACGACTCCAGCCTATATTGCGATGATATTCCTACTCACATTCTATACTACCGCACCGAGAACTGTCAAAACTGAGGATTCGGTGAGCTGCTCGATAATCGCAGACGAAATAAAGGACAAGTCAAAGAGCGACCGGATTTCAAAGTCATTTGTACTACTAGAAACTCTCTGGTTTGTTGTACAGTGCATTGCACGTAAGGTGGGTCACTTTGCCTTGACGGAGCTGGAAGTGTAATGGTGACACTTGGTTAATACGCGCTCTTCAACCTGATGGTATGGTGGGACAAACCTAAGAAAGTGGAAATACTAATGCATGTATCCTGTGGAGAACTTCCTGAGCGTAGTGACGAACAGAGGTGGATCAAGCAGAGAATGGAAGCAGCCAAGTGGCTGGAGAAGCTGTACTGCCTAGTAATGGGCTGGCAAGATGATCAAGCTCATTCACAGAAATAGGAAGACTACAAAAAGAAAAGGAAAATGGTTCTGTTTGGATCTAGGGAACAGGCCGGTGCCTGCTCTGTTGGCAGTCGACGCTTAGTGGAGTGTGTGCTATGTGCGACTTTTGCAATCTCAGGAATGGTTTCCAATGGTCTAAAACTACCCTGAGTTATGGTTCAGAGAGGGGTTGGTATAATGTCCATATCTCGACAAACACGACCTTAGTGTTTTCGTCGATGGCAGAAGCGAATAAAGCCACCGAGTCGTCACTGGGAGCAAAGAATTCCGTATTTCTTGAGGAAGAGCTTGATTCCTTTGTGCTTTTTTTGGTGGTGGAGTGTCGGTTTAGAACTATGTTTTTCCGTTTCTCCCCGAGCCATCGGGCCCGTTGATCCAAAATCACGTCCAGAAAACGCATTCAAGTTAATGTTTAAGGAGGGGAAGGGCTCCCGTTCCCCCCTCTTGGCTCTAGCTTGGCAGGCAAAGTGCGCCTTGGAGTCGACCACCACCCCTCCATTTGGTCCTGAACCGTATTTTTGACGTTTTCTAACCCGAAAACGCCCACATTCTGATAGAATATCGGAGGAATAGGAGTGGATACCGTAGGCAGAAGCCAACTGCGTACTCGCTTATTTTACAAATAAACGGGAGAATTCGAGATGACGGCTAGGGAATTTGCAAAAAAAACTGAACTTGGTTGGACGTCTAGACCGAGTCTAGTTTTTGAACCGAACCAAGAAGTCGTTCGCATATCGGTCCGTATGACACTTGGAGGATTGCACTTTATTGCGGAGAAGGCCGAGTTGTGGGAGAGGGAAAGTACCCGAGACTGAAAGAGGCAAAGGATTGCGCCAAAGGGGAGAATGTTGTAGCGCGAGTCAATGAAACGATTCAGGTCTCCCCCACATGGAGGTTGAAATCACAAGATCTAATGCTCTAAAGGGGCTCCAAACTCGACGTCGGTAAATGGCCTTGACGTCCAGAGGCAGTACTTTTGGTATTTCACGACATTTCGGGAGTATCAAAAGGGTATCGATTTGCCCATATTCGTAAAAGAAAGAGGCGATGAGATAGGGGAGATGTGTGAGATACACTGGACAGTATGGAGAACACTTGGGGGTTCTCCGCCGCCTGTTCTCTTTCCCAGAGCAGAAGCGCAAGAAGCCGTCTGAGCGATGGAAAGAAGATTGGTATATAAGCCAACCCACAACTCAACTAAAACGAGCCTCACTGCTCCTTTTCTTCCCGGTCTCACTCGGACTCCACCTCTTCTGTCTCCACCGCGTCATTACGCCATAATGGCTTCCGCAAACGAGAAGATGGGTCGACATTTGGACGACGATTTCATGGATCACGATGATAGCAAGATGACAGTAAAGGAATATCTGAGCACGCGCATCTCGACGCTCAAGCCGCCTATGAAACGACCGCCCAATCCGATCAAAGTGTTGGGTTCGTTGAGTAAGATGAACTGGTTGATGGTACGTTATCTACCCCGCATTGCTCTTTGTGCGCGTGTCGTCATACTTTACCACCTGGCTCACCCTTGTTCTATTTTTATCCCGTAGTTCCTACTCGCATTTCTTGGATGGACTTGGGACGCTTTCGATTTCTTTACCGTCAGTTTAACTGGTACGCTGGTTCTAGTCATTCATTCACTTTGTTTTCCTAATCGTCTCTCTTTTGTTTAGTCACCGACCTAGTAAGATCATATTCAAAACAAATGTACATGTACATCCAGACTCATATCTGGACTAGGCCGAGGAATTCGGGAAGAGCAAGGCCGATATCACATGGGGCATCACGTTGGTACTGATGCTTCGCTCCGTTGGTTCTATCGTCTTCGGTCTCGGTATGTATCCGCCCTCCGTTTTCCCCAGTTTCACTTTCTGATTTGAGCTATGACTGACATCTCGATACTATAGCTGCCGACCGATATGGGCGAAAGTGGCCTTGGGTGATCAATAATCTTCTCTTCATCATATTTGAATTGGTAATTCAACTTTCTATGATTACTCTACTCTGACTGATAAAACTTGCTTAACATGACAGGCAACTGGTTTCTGTAACACATACGAACAATTCCTTGGTGTTCGCGCCTGCTTTGGTATCGCCATGGGAGGCTTGTACGGCAATGCAGCTGCCACCGCTCTAGAAGATGTTCCACCAGAAGCCCGTGGTATCATTTCGGGTATGCTTCAGCAAGGTTACGCCTTTGGGTATCTTCTCGCCGTCGTCTTTGCCCGTGCACTCGTCAACACGACCAGCCATGGATGGAGACCCTTGTTTTGGTTTGGGTACGTTCTCCCGCATATCATAACCACATACAGTTATTTTTATGTGCTGATGGGTTCTTGTAGGGCTTGTCCACCTGTCTTGCTCATCATTGGCCGTCTGTTTTTACCTGAGACGGAAGCATACCAACGTCGAATGGCGATGCGTCAAGACGGCGATGGGATCGAGAAGACCTTCTTTAGGGAAGGCAAAGTCGCACTCAAGCGCTATTGGCTCATGCTAATCTACCTCGTACTCCTGTAAGTCCCATTATGGCCATAATTCAAAACAGGACATGCGGTTACTGATATATATTCTCAATAGTATGTCCGGCTTCAACTTTATGGTTCGTTTCGATCCTCGTCGGGGAAATTTTGTTGGCTTTTACTAATTGTTGTTGGTTCACACAGTCTCATGGAAGTCAAGATTTGTACCCAACCATGCTTCAAAACCAACTTCAGTTCTCTGCGAATAAAGTCACGGTGACGCAAGTGATTGCAAACTTGGGCGCCATTACAGGTGGCACAGTCGTTGGATACTGTTCTGAAGTGTTTGGACGAAGACTGAGCATTCTCACAAGTTCGTCATCCCCCTTCCCCCCTCCCCCTCCCCCTCCCAGGCATATCTTCTGACATCCTTGTTTTCACAGTGTGTATCCTTGGAGCCGCCCTCATCTACCCCTACGGGTTCCTCAAGGACGAACGAATCGCCGCCGCCGCCTTTTTCGAACAATTCGCTGTTCAGGGCGCATGGGGTGTCGTCCCCATTCATCTCATGGAATTGAGTCCCGCTGGCTTTCGAACGTTTGTCGTTGGGACCAGTTATCAGTTGGGGAATTTGGTCAGTAGTGCGAGTAGCACGATCGAAGCGACCATTGGAGAACGGTTCCCACTCCCACCTACTGCGTCGGGAGTGAAACGGTATGTCTATGGGAAAGTGATTGCGATTTTTATGGCTTGTGTCTTTGTGAGTGTCTCGTCTCGTTCTCGTGCTTCGTACTTCGCCCCGCCCCGTGTTGTAACTCACCGTCAAAAATCCTGTAGACGTACCTCTTCGTACTCGTTTTGATCGGACCAGAACGCAAGGACAGGCAGATGACAGAAGGTGATGGGATCGAAGAGGCCGT
>WSTQ01000047.1:0-53287 GCA_019627725.1 Serendipita sp. 401 | reverse complement strand
CTTCGCCCTCCCCGTTAAAGACGGTAGGGGCTATTTACCATGTCGGGGTGCGTAAACCCGATATAGATTCATAATCTACCCCATCCAAATGTCGTGTGCACAATCTTCAGCCGACATCTGGTGGCCAGCTCGTGGCCATGAGGTAGCGGCGCTGTGTCTGCGCCGCCAACGAGAAGCAGCAAAGATCTGTATAAAACGAGGGTCGCTCGCCACAGGACAGTTCGACCTCGAATCCTACCATCCCAATCTACAACAACAACACTCTCCTTCCTCCCCTCAATCATCCTCATATTCAAGTATCATCATGGAACGCTCACCATTGGACAGGCCGATCATGTCCTGGGAGGAATTCGACCGTATTTTTGACGAAGCCTTCAATCCGAACGCTGATTTCAAGAAGCTGGCACACACACGAGAGACGAGCACTGGTTCGACGAATACCGCGTTCTCCCTGGGAGCTGATATCGTCCGAACGGGGAGTCCCGAACTAGTCTTGTCCGATGCGTCTGTCGATGCCGGAGACTCGTTTGCAGGGTTCATCAGTGAAGAAGAAATCCCAAAGATTTATACCCCTCTCGCCTTCCCTACCATCCGCAAGGAATCATCAGATAGCTTGCGATCCGATTCGAAGCTTACGTCCTCGATGTCGTCACCCAAGCCCAAGACGATGACAATACCAAAACGGCCGAGAGTGATGTCCAACCAGATCTCATCCAGGAGAACGATCTCGTCTGCTGGAAGTGTCCCTCGTTTATCGAGAAGGAACACAAAACCTCGGTGAGTAATTTCCGTCTCTACACCATTTCAAGGGTCCTTGCTGATCCTGATCCATGTTTCAGTGTCCAGGTCGAGACATCTTCTGACGGTGTCACGACATCTGCCATCCTCGATGTACCAGACATCCTCAAGGATTCCCTTAATGTCGACTTCCACCAGGACCATCTGATTGTGACGTGGCGTACTGCAACGGTCACAGAAAAGGTCCTAAAGGACTCGATGATTAGAGAAAGAAAGGAGAAGAGGTACACACAGACCATCATGTAAGTCCCCCCCTTCTCGTCATCAAACGTCACTTCATTCGTTGCTGACTATACTCCTTACAGTATACCAGAGGGAACAAAGTTTGACACTGTCCGCGCTACCTTGAAGAGTCGCCAGTTGACCATCAGCTTCCCGACAAACCCTAAGGCGCAGATCGTCGAAAAGGCCAAAGAGGCGTAGCGTGAGGAATATATACCATCACTCGTATTCAAGAAGCTACCGCTAGTCGGCTCTGAAGACGAACCCATCCCCCCTCCTTCCCCCCCTCATTTTATTCGATATTGTTTCCTTCTTTTTATCATTCGCATATTTTCTGTGTATCGGCACATTGTCCTTTATTCCCTCGTCTCTAATTTTGTTGTTGTTGTATGTATGGATGTATGTATTATTGCTGAAAACCGACTTGTAGACTTGTCTCTGCTACTTTTGTGATCGCTTCTCGAGAAAGTCCAAGCCCAAGGGGTGGCTGAGCCATCAGCAGAGCATACTCCTCTACCAGAGAGTTCCGAAACACCAATGTATCATCCGTCTGTGACAGTATAACTGAGAACGACATCACGAGAACCACGAAGAGCATACGTACGCAGATAGCCAACCGTAACCCATTTTCCAACCACCAATTAATGTGGTGATCCTTCAAATCATTGACGGTATTGCAAAGCAGATTTGAGGAGAGGCAAATTTCCACGGCCATCTTGTGCTTGTTCGCAAGTACGATTGCTTGTGTCGCCTCGTCGAGAAATGTCGCATGTCCAAGCCTGGAGGGTTCTGCGGACAGTAACGTCATGACATCTTGTTGCGTATTTTCTTTCGTCTGTTCATGTCATCAACCACTGGGAGATGTTTCCGGGGAGGTGTATCATACTTCTGCGATATGGAGGGTAAGCTTCAGACCGTTCTCCCTCGCATACTGAAGAGCAGGAAGAAACGAGTCTGCTTTACCAGCCTACATGAACGAGCTGTCGTCAGCCGGTCAGTAGAACAGAAAAGGAGAACAAGTTACAAACCGATGGGGTCCCACACAAATCAATCCCAACGACCCGTCTCCCTTCCTCCTTCAACTTAATAGCAATACCCACAATCTCCATCATTGTTTGCTCCTCCATCCTCCTATCCAGACTCACGATCAAATTACACATCGCTCTCGGGTAGAGATCCAGCTCGTCCAACACGGCTTCGAGGTACTCTCGTTTCGTCATATGTTCATTCTCCCTTGGGGTGGTCCGAAGTTCCAAATAGTCACACTGAGCAGGCTCGTCTACTCGTCCCGTCCACCCTGGTTTGAGAAATTGCTCCAAAACGGCACGCGTGGCGATCCGTAATGTAGCAGGCGTACTCGTCAACGCATAGATTGCAGGGAAGAGATCAAAGAACTGGTTGATTTCCTCTAATACGATCCCCTCTTCCAACATTCGTAACCCATTTGCCACCACCGGGGCAAGATTATCGTTGGAATTGTTCTGATCACCAGAGGAAGGTGATGTGGTCACTTTGAAATCTCGTGCAAGAGTTTGAAGACATTCGAGTGGGATACATCCATTGAGATGGGCATGGAGCTCCGCCTTTGGCAACGCCTTCAGAAAGGCCACATCTTCTTCGCTTAGGGATGCCTTGGCTTCAGCACCAAAATTCCGCATACTAATCCCCACCTTCACCTTGAGCTTGAGTTTCCCAAAGAAAATGGCACCCAAATGACTGAAATGTGTAGTCTTGGTGGAGTTTGACTTGCAAGCACGATTTCGGTCATGTCAGTCTTACTCCCACTGAAATATATCGCTCAATGCTTGGCTAGATTGTTTCTCGTTACATGATTCGGCACAAAAAAAGGGAGAGTCTATGGAAAGATTGTCACGAGGAGTTCGAAGGAGTGCGGTATTGGTGATACAAGTGGTTGCACAGATTATACGAATAAATGATATAAGATCATCCAGAATCCGGGTTGCCAGAGTGGGGGAAGGAGGCGGCAATGATAGATGAGTGAGAATGGTCCTGGTAGTAAGATCAAGAGCAACTGAGAGATGTACTTGCGTATGTGCAAGAAAAAAAAAAGGAATACTAATCGACTTTAATAATAATTTTGGTGTTCGCATTGATCGCATGGAGGCTGCTAGTAACAGAGAGCGCTTTCTGCCACTCGACTTCGCTCTGAAGGTCGACCATCTGGTTGACATCAACGACCGAAGTGACAGACTGGGAGCGTTTGCGACCCGTAGCGGGACCAGTCTCAGTCCTCGATAGCGGAGGTATGTACTGGAGAGCAACAGTCTTTAGCGTGTCGTTTGGGACACCGGCCTCTCTGAACTTTCGCGCAATCTTGACGCGAAGATCGGCCAGAGACGTGTTGTTCTTCGGAACTTTGAAGAGTAAAATGGTGTCCGACGGCGCGTGGATTGCCTTGATATTAATCATATTGGCATATCCTTGTGAGGGGTGCCGCGGGTTCGTCGCGGGGACGTTGTTGTGAGCAGTGAGATCGAGAAAGGTGGTCGAGAAAGGAGTGGGTGGCAGTGATGCCGCTTCAAACTCGCTGAGCGCAGTAGTATTGGTGGACAAATGTCCAGCACGGTGCGGAAGGTCTAGGACGTGCGATGAGGAGTGTGATTGCTCGGGTATAGACTGATAATATTGAGCAATGTTGGTAAATGTCGACATGTTGGAATCACGAGCCGCCGCCTGGTTGTTCCCCATCATGGCAAATGGCGCAACTGGGGCCTCCAGGGTGGCGTGAGAGATTTTAGGAGATGGGAAGTAGCTGTCAATGAAGTCGTGAGTATCGTGCTTGGCGAGCCCGTTGAAGGGCGTATGTGGTCTCTCGCTTCCAGTGTCTGGTGCTGCCGAATTACCGATGGGTGTAGAGCCGGTGGATTCGTCCAATCGCTGCATCACTCCGGCGGAGAATTGACTAGAGTTGCGCAATACAGAACGAGGTGGACGGGGAGGCGGCGGCGTACTCTTTGGAACGGCGATGTTCGCTTTGGATGGAGGCATGCCATGAGGGTGGTAACGCGATGGTACAGGCGCATACAACGACGAGCCTGACGAGATCACCCCAGAGTTCTCATCAAACCCGGTGCTGTCAGTTTCTTGACTGGAATAGGAACCCCTTCCACCACCTGAGCCGATTCCAAACGAGTTACTTGCACCTGAGTTACTTGCACCTAGGTAACCACGAGCGGTCGGAGTAGCCACGGACTGGTGAGCAGCCGAGCCATTGGCAGCTTGAAAAATTGCGTCTGTGGACTTATTTTTGTGCGCATAGCGTGGAGGAGCGTGGGTTGAATTGCGCACATTGTATGGCAATTCTGTGTCGGTCATCATCAGCGAATCCAAGGACAATCGGCGTTGTTGCTGCTCAGATATGGAAACGAGAGAATTTTGAGACCGGTATCGTTGAATAGCTCCACTAGGCGAGAGTGGCGAGCCAGTTGAGGACCAGGATGAGGTTTTGTTAGGCGAGGAGAGACTCGGTATGGATGTGCCAGAAACAATCGAAAGCTTTGCTCTTCCCTGATCCGCTGGAGTATAGTATGTGGGTTCTAGTTCTGGAATTGGAACTGCCACGCTGAGGCTAGACACAGGGTGCCTTCTTTGGGGTGGCTGGCTAAGCTTCAACTCCTGAAACCGATGATTACCTGCCACTTGACCAAATTGGGTCTCTTCGTGATCTTCTGCTGAGTGAACCGAGCCATAAACTTTGTCGTGTTCGGAATTCAAGGCATGCACCGGCATGGTTGCGGATATAGGTGACCGAGGAGGGGGGCCACCCGCAACATCCACAAGACCACCACCCGAAACTGGGTCATCAACGAAGAATCGTGCAGTTCGATTTCCGGGATCTTGTATCGGTGGTGTCTTGCGCGCACGAGGTATTGCCTGGGAACCGTCGGTACCAGCGGAAGTGGGTCGTGAAATCGTGGTTGCGGGCTGAGACGGAGGTTGACCGAATCGTTCAGCGAGAGTGCTGTACATTTCGGGATCGAGGACTGCCAGAGAATCGAGCCTCCTCCCGCCTGAACGCCCTACACCATGTCCAGCGAAACCGGGAGTGACAGGTGATTCAGGAGGATGATCGAACGGAAACGATGTGAGAGGTTTGGTCCTTTCCTGCTCTTCTGATGTCAAGGGAGAAGCATCTCTGAGAGTTGCTTTACGAGCCGCTCCAGGCTGAGATCCGTATTTATTACCCAAAGGAAAAGCCACCAGCGGTTGAGGTTGGTATGGATTTTGTGGCATCCATCTCTCTGATTGTACGACCCCTAGGAACTGATCCCGGGCATTATTTCGTCTGTCTATCCCGGTCGAAGGTCTTATCAACTCAGGGCTGGAAACTTTGCGCATAGGGGAATGGCCAGCGGTTGTTGAAGCAGGTGCTTCTCGGGATAGTGAGCGAAGGAGGAGCGGTTCTCGAGTGCGGGGAACCGCATCGGCATCCAATGGTTCGACTTGACCCGGGTATGGTACTGTATGGCTACGACCAAATCTCGTATTGGCGGTTCCAGGGACAGGTGCTAAATTGGTGTGGACAACCGTGGCACCCACGGGGGACGGTGGACCAGAAATCGGAGTTCCGTTAACAGGAGCAAGGAATGGACCTCCATTGAGATGTCTGGGGGAGTTATATTGGTCGGGATTCGCCGTACTAGGTCTCTGGTCATTTGGGCGAGGTGTAGCATATGAATTCCGGGCAGCTGGCTTGGGTGACTTCGGCGTTGAAGTGACCGGGGCGTGCAGGAACTCGGCCAAATAGTCCCGTTGTTGTTTTTGTGGGGTTGACTTGGGGGCGGGACTGGAGGGTACGGCGGAAGCAATCGTTTTTGCCACTTGATCAGGGATGTTGTGTGGTTCGGGTAATGGCGGAGATCCCAGATAGGTCTTCTGACTACGCCTTTCCGCCTCCTTGTCCCTTCTCCACAGAGCAAAAAAGTCACGAACAACAGGGACTGTTCGGAGCTCTTGGACTGTCGAATGTGCGTCGTCACTCAAAAGTGCCTCAATCAACGCTTTGAACTCCTCGCCCCTCTGACTGATTGTAGTATGTGTTGCCCGAAAGAGAGTAGACTTCTTCGTCAGCTTTGGTAGGTATTCGTGGACATCGAGGGCGATGGAGCTGGGATCAGGGCCAAGAGGAAGGGAATCAAAGGAGGCGGCGCGCTGTGTCGGGTATAACGTCTCCTTAGCATGATGGTTCAGTGCAGGTTGTCCCTTGCGTCGTCTCCTCGAGATGAACTCAAATTCGCCCTCTAGAGTGCGTTGAAAGTCGAGACAATCATCCCACCTGCGGAAAATCTATTGGCAAGAATGATTAGAGTCATAAGACATGGTAAGAACTGATGATGCTAACTTACATCGTATTCCTTGTTTTTGGAAGACTTTGTGGACCGTGTCGACTTTGCACTAGACTCGACTGGACTTGAGGGTACGTCGGAGGGGATGATGCGCATCCCATAATGAAAGTTAGCACCTGATACGCAGATATATGAGCTTTTCTTATACGAATGACGAATAGAACTACAGACCCTGTTTCCTTGGTGGATGAATGACAGCAGTGAAAGTGGCCGGGGCTGGGCGAATGACAGCTTTCCTATAAGATTGTGAGATAGCGGGGTTGTCAAGAGTGCCCTGGAGAAACATATGAGCATCTTCTAGGTCACTGAACTTCTCTCAGTATACGAACCAAGAAGGCCTCGCTCATAGGAAGGGGGAAGTCGGCCATGACAACGGCAGTAATGGCCCAAGATTTGAGCTATGGTACAGCAGAACCAGAGAGCTCAGCTCTTGGTGGAACGTCCAGCGATCGTGTGCGCTGTTGGAGAGGATTGGGAGCAAAAGATGTGGTATGGTTCCAAGTTAGGACTCGACGCGAGCCAGGCACTCGAACCCTGCCCTGTCTCAGGAAAATACCGGAAATTGGGGAGATACTCGTGAAGGGCGAAGCCGTATGCACAGATGAACGCTTATGACGAGAATATGCAATGGGTCCAAGTCCTCAGGCAGCCTGCTCTTCGTTGACCTGCCAGTGCTCAGTGCAACGCCAGCCAGAGTCGCAGGGACGTCGCCAATGGCAGTGAGTGGTCCATATGGAAGATACTTTCAGAATACTCGGCAAATATTTGACCACAGGGCTTTTCATCGTAATGCTCCGACAGCTCGTCGGCAGCTGCAGGGTTGATTCTCGCTCAGGTCCTGAAGATCGCTTTGTTTCTGCTTTTGGGTTATTTTTCGGTTCTCCTTCAACCCATAGTGGACCCTCCTTGCGGTGATAACGCCTACGAATCGCTCCTCACTATGCGACGCATGCTCCCTTATCTCCTCCATGTGCATCAGCCAAGAGGTGGGCCCCAGTCCCCTCTGCAAGAGCGTATGCATCATCCTGAGTCCATCCATCATCATCTCATACCCCTCATACTCAGCACCCGCAAAGACAGTCACATCAATCCGAGAAACTTACTGACCCTTAGCGACGTCCGGTCCTCTGGTTTTCGTGCTGTCTCTGTCTCCGTCCCATGTTATGATCACCGACTGTCGAATCTAGCCACTGGAAAAATTCGCGGACATATTTGACGCTCCATAACCAACCATATTCTTGCATCTCTCCCTGCGGGGAATCACTCTACAGAGATGCGGCACGGCTATTGCCGACTGGAAGGATGGCAATTTCCCGCATCATCCCCGCTCGCCATTCATCATTTCATTGACCAATTTTCCTGCGTTCTATGTCCGGATTCCTCTCTGATTGTGGCTTCAACGTTGTGCCATACGATAGGTTCAGGGTGCTGGGAAGAGGGGACGACCTACCTCAAATTTTTTACCCTGTGAGATAGTTCGTGAGAGATCCGACGGCATGGCACTGCCCGAGGTTGGAGACGTCGACAATCAAGCAAGCAAGCTCTGCCTTCGATATATATCACAGCTCTCTTGATGTGGATTCATAGACCCGCCTCAAAGGATCAAATATTCACCCGAGCCCAGCCCTTGCTAGTCTTCCTTCAAATTGGCATTGGGGTCCCCTCTTCTTGTAAGCAGAAGCCATTCGGAGACATGTCGTTGACCGCTGTCCTTCAACGCTTAACAGGCAATCTCTCGTTCTGAGATGTGTCACTTCCTTACTCTTCACATGTCGTAGATCCTGTATTCAAGGTCATGTTAATGCCAATCTTCGAAATTAAATCAGACGAATCACGTTGTTTTTTCCCTTGTGAACTGTAGTCCTTGGCTCTGAACACCAGCCACGACTTCGATGCTGCTGCAAAGCTCCGAGAATTTTGCCCTTCCCCAAACTCTTTTGCATGTAGAGATGCATGATGATACACGTACAGCACTCAGACGCCTCTATCATTACGAACCCATGCCAGAAGAGAGAACACTAATCGATCTCAAGTCAGTTTGTTCCTATTTGACAAGATACTCCGCCAAGTATTAGACCTGACAGAAGAAAATTAACAGAAGCTCATATCCAAAAGCCAAAACTGCTGCCGTTCTGCTTCTTCTATTCGAAAAACAAGGTGTTTTACGCGTGGTATTGACGACACGCTCGAAAACGTTGAGAACTCATCCAGGACAGGTATAATTACGGAACTCAAAGGTGTTAACTTCTATCTCTCTGACATTTCTCCGTTAGACGGCTCTACCGGGTGGGAAGAGCGAGCCAATGGACCAGGATTCGGTCTCGACTGCGGTACGCAACAATAAGGGCTTGATTCTAGATTACAGGTGAAATTTACTGGATGGTTGTATAGCTTCGTGAAGCATACGAAGAGTGTGGTTTGGATCCCAGCTCCTCGTCTCTTCATTTGATCAGCCAGTTGCCCCCTTTCCTCTCTCAGGTGAGGTGCGATCTTTATTTCAGAAATTCATTGAACTATATCTAACTTGGAGCATTATTTTACAGTGGAAGCTCCTGGTTACTCCGGTCGTCGTATTCATCGATAATGCAGCCTGTGTAGACGATCTAAAGCCAGGAGTCGGTGAAGTCGACAGAATATTCTCACATCCTCTAGAAGCTGTGCTGGATCCCTCTCTTGTACTGACTCTAAATGAACCTCTAAGCGAGAAAGGGAGCGAAGATTGGCCATATGTGGAAGAGCTCTATGTGGGTTCAATTTCTAGGCGTGAAGTAAACGCATATACTTGGATATTGATGAACAACATAGACAACGAGTGACACTACGTGGACTCAGATGCGCGGGTCTGCCTATAGAATGCACAGAGTACGAACTTGTGCCAGTCCAATCAAGGGCTTGACTATGGATATTTTGGTTCGCATGGTAGCTTCTACTTCGTCTAATCGAACTGACAAGGAATGAAGACACTAGCGGCACAAATAGCATACGAGAAGGGAACGACATATACTCGCTATGCGCCCAACCAACCAATCCCCTCTCAGCTGGCGTTGTGGGCTATAGAAGACCTCAACAACCCATTACCTACGATGGATCAGGTTGTCCATAGCACGCCAGATATCGGTGCAATGGCCTCACGTGAACACGAGTCCAGTCGGTAATTCCTGGAAGCCTGTATTAAGAAGTGGATTTAAGTGGGTAGTATACAGTAAGAGTGGGTATTGGAGATTATGTTGTCCGTGCAGCCTGCTCTTCCACGGAGATGCCATATTGCCTCGGGGGATGGATCCCTGCATGAGGGGCACCAACGCTCATGGGAACTCTCGTCCAATCTGGCAATACCATCGTCGATTCCCGCACAACGATGCCACTAAACGATGCATCAGGATCTCCAATAGATCCTTCGTCCCATTTGTCATGTAAGATTTCTTCACCACCCGTTTTGAGTGCTCTAGACAAACAAACGGTGAGTGGTGGAATATAGAGTTTACTTAGGTGGATATGTATAGCTTACCCGGCTAAGGATCCACCTACCCAGGGCATGCAAAGCGGGCTGAATGCTGGGGCAGTTCCGCCATTTCGGGCCTCACTGCTAGGAGCTGCCGAGGGCGATGGATTGTTGAGAATGGCGACACTATCCACTAATGAGCGCAAAGGTTCAAAGGGATCGTATACCCTCCGCTTAGGGCTACGCATAGATGGGGTGGGATTTGGTCTGCTTAGAGTTCTGACGATCTCCTGGTGTACTCGGGGAATAAACCCAGGCATCATAGCAGTACCGCCGACGATCAAAATGCTAGAGATCAAGCTCTTACGCAGGTCGACGGGTGTCTAGGGTGTCTATAAGCCATAAGAAGTATATTGAAAGGTATAACGAACCTTGAGCAGTGTCTTAAGGATCACCTCTACGACGCTATATTCATCAACGTCGCCACCTTCAAATAGTTGCTCTGCCGCCCTCTCTCTTACCCAACCAGGCACTCGAATGCTCCCTCGGCCAGTTCCTGAAAGTGGAGGCGGAGGGTTGATCGGTATCATAAAGTCAGTAGCAGTGCTTTGTCGCTGATATCGACTAGTCCAAGCCGATTGGACAGAGGGTTGTTGGGATGGTCGCAGCGGCGTTTGCATACCGCTCTGTGTGCCGCTATTTAGCCCACTTCTAGGTGTCGTTGGCGTCTCTACTCGTAATCGAGAGTGTGGTGTCAAGTTTTCGAAGTCGACAGACATCCTATCGTCACTAGGCGATGCCATGACAGTGTCAAGGGGTGGCATATGGCTTAGAGGTAGACTGCGATCTACAGGGCCTCCAACGAAGCAGCAACTTGTTTTGATTTCCTCAATAAGCGCATCTGTCAAGATTTCGGGAGGTATTCGTGTTGGTCGCGGCGCACTACTGACCGCACCAGCGAGAGTAGCGAAAGGAGCGTGATATGTTCCACATTCAAGTAAAAGCTCCTTGAGATGTGCCGTGAGTCGAGCTCCAGCAAGAGGGGTAGTTTGGATCAGCGGGTACATTGGTCGAGAGCACCATATCTGAAGAAATGCGCGTATAAGCGTGATTTTTTCTGCTCGCGTGTGTCTCGTACAGGTAGAACAGTCGTTTCCAAATGCCCACAGTCCAATACCAGGCCACTAGTACGACCAGCCGCGAACAGAGAAAGCATATGACTAGACGCGAAAGATAATGAAGGGATCTATGGGACGCTTAATACGTGTACGTAAGAAAACGAGCAGTCGAATACATACATTCAAATTGTCGAATAAAATACGAGCCATTAGGTCCTTTACGCGTAACTGAAGCAGAGGATGTTCCACAATGATGACTTTTCGTGACTTTGGGTCTGTCATAAGTACACTATGAATTGTTTGAGTGATCGACACGAAATTCAGGATAATCCCGTTGGCTCACTCGAAAAATACGGATCTCAAGGCATCTTGAAGACGAGTAGAAAGCATTCTTTCCGCTTCTTCGTGCTCTTCACTTGTTTTAACGGTCTCCCAATTCCACAACGAAGACCCTTCTTCACCTCCTTCACCTCCACGCCCGACGAGATAAACCTGTCTTGGTTTTCCTTCACCACTAAACCCAACCTTCCAGTATTTTGAGCCAGGATCTATTATAATACGATCCTCTGTACCGTATAAAGAATGTCGCCTCGTGGATGTTGTGTATTGGGTTTGGGTCCCCGCACCGTACGAAGACGATGCAGGACGTAGTTGCGGTCTTGGTCCATCTGATGTTGAAGGCTGTCGTGACAGCGTTGCTTGTGGTCGTTCCGCCATCTCAGCAAAAAAAAATCTTGGAGGGGTGGCAGAAAGCAGGATGCAACTTGCCTTTTGACCACCGTTTGTCGATGCTATCTCAAAGGGAATTCTGACACTCTGGATCATTAACGAGCTATCCATTTCGATCCGCCGGAATGATAATCCCAATCAGATTACCAGCCATAGTTCCTCCACCCGACCATTCGTTGCCACCTCCATTGGCGTCCATTGGCTCTAACGAGCTCGTTCTACTCGAGTTTCAAGGCTCAATAGAAACAGAAGGCGATTATACTGGAGAAATTATCGGGAATCTGGACATGACAATCGAAGTGAGCAATTAAAACAATCCCCCACTGTCTCAGAAACTAAACTATTCGACTCTAGTCCAAGCCAACACTCCGTATAGGGCATCATCTACTTGAAGGGAAGATAGCTAGTCTTCCAAAACCTCTAGCTGTAATGCGTCGAACGGATTCCACATCGGATTCGGAGACACCCTACTCCTTCGACATAGTTGCCATCATTCGCAAGAAAATCATCTTTTCAAAGCGGCCTACTCCAATCGTTGAGAGTGTCTCAACACAAGCCATGGAAGCCCCAAAGCGAAATCGGGCGACATAATACGCGTCTCATCAACTCAGGACTCACGCCAGGGATGTACTAGAAACAAATCGTAATGATTACAGCAGTGTCCCTTCTGGTGGGACATACAAGAATTGTGCACGAATAGCCGAGAAGGCAATAATTCAACAGGGGAACGAATAAAGCTCCAGATAAGGCAAATCGACAGCTGCCCATAGTCAATACAAAGTGAATAAGAGATTTAGATGTTTCTCACCATAAACGGTCTGAGTTATGGGAAGGTGTCATACATCGAGAGTCAGGAGCTCGGGACGGGCTGTTGACGCAGGTGAGGGGTAAGTGGAGGTTGATGCATGTTGGCAGGGCTGCCTTGTAAAGAGACAGGAAGCGATTGTCCTGGTTGCATAGGCATGCCCATATTCGAGTGCATCGAGGCCGCAGATGAAGGGCGCATCATTGGACTTTGCATCGCTCCGACTCCGGGTGTCCTAGCCATCATCATCCCGCCGTTGGGCAATAGTCCATTGCGCATCGACAAAGGCGTTGAAGGCGCACGAGAGATCGTAGCACCCACCATTTGAGGATTCATCGGTGTACTCATACCCATTCCGGGACTAGAGTGCATCATTGGCGACGTGGTCATAGAAAATTCCGTGCCGGTAGCAGTCGCTGGCCTTGTTGCTATTTGCTGTTGCTGAATCCGATTGGGAGGCATTCGCAAGGCGAGGTTTTGCTGGCCGAGCTGGAGATTCATGTTCTGAACGGTCATGTTCATCGCACTGTTATTGATCCCGGGCATTCCCATTTGGAACATATTCTGTGCATGAAGAACCTGCCCGGTCGGTTGGACGCTCATCATCATATGCTGATTCATTGGATCGGTGAAATGAGTCGAGGGGACTGCCCCATTATTCGCTGCCTGCATCTGCATTAAATGCAACTGTCGAAGATGTTGCTGCTGTTGCTGCTGTTGAATGTACTGTTGTTGCTGGGGAGTCAATGGGGCTGCGATCTGGGGTTGCTGATAGGGTAGCATGTGTTGCTGGTTAACCTTCATGCTCTGGAGACTGTTGAACATCTCTGCAGCTACCCCGTTAGGAAATGTGGGGAATCCATTGGGAGCATGTTGAAGGCCATGGAAGCCGTTGACCTGCAAGTTGCCTCCCGGTTGCAACGGAAGGGTGGGTTTTCGAATGGGAGTACTGACTCGAACAGTAGTACCAGCATCAGGAGCAATGATATTAGCAGATGGAGGAAGAGGGGAAGGGGCAGGCGACACATGATATGTCCCATTGGTGACGGGTTTTGGTGGGGACGAAGAACCACCGTTGATAGCCGTGAAAGATCCATTTTGCGTCGTAGGAGTTCCATTCGTCATTGGAGATGAATGGGATTGAACGGGTGTAGCTTGTGGGGTGCCATTAAGTTGTACAGGGGATAATTGAACTGCAGAGTTGCTGACTTGCGACTGGCCTGGTTGGACAGGACTTTGAACCTGTGGCTTTGGGTTCTGCTGCGGTAAGATCATTGTAGGAACGTTTGGAAGAGGGGAACGCTGGATTGCCGGTTGAGATGGTAGGCTTGGAGGCGCGTTTGGTGCTCGGATAGGCGTCCCATTGACTACAGGTACACGAGGCTGCATGGATCCATTGACCTGCGATTGCATTCCTTGCATTGCAGCTTGTTGCAGTTGGTGCAGCTGATGCTCGCCGTGAACGCTAAGGGCATCTTGCAGCGGAGCAATCAAGTTCAGCTTCAAATCCGCGACAATACGTGACGTGTCTGGTGTAATGAGCCAGTCACGGTCTTTGACGAGTATGTGGCGTTGCAAGCTTTGACTATTGGGTATGATAAGACGGAGAAAAATCCATATGAAGCGCAGGACTTACCGGTAATCGAAGTCATCAATGATCGGACGACCTTCTGGATCCAAGTTGCTCGAGGTAGAGTCCGGATCAAATTTCCAACGATCTTCCATCCTCTTGACAAGGTCTTCGGTGTCTTCGTCCTGAGATTGCTGATCAGCTCCTTGGTCATTTGCATGACTATGCGGAAAGCCAGTCCACATGTGCATTTTAAGGGGAACTAAAGGGCGGAATGTTGATAGGCCAAAGGGATACACGGGGTTCTCCGTCGAATTCGTGGATGCTCGTCTAGTAAGCGGGGCAGTTGTAAAGGGTGACAAACGTCGGTCAAGATACCGTCTTCCTCCACGCCCAACACGATGACGAAAAGAGCTCGGTTGGGATGTCGATTTAGGCGCTTCTCCCTCGGAGATTTCTGTGCCGTTGAGAACACGGAAGTAGCGCTGAGAGGTGGGGATTGATGGCTGAAGGGGTACCTGCTCACGGTCAGCTATAGAAGAACTAGAGGGTAATAGGGAACCATGTACATCTGTAGTATCGTTCCATCCCAATACCTCTTTCTCCTTCCTCTTTTGGACATCCTGCTCGATTTTGTATAAAATATCTTCGTTTCTCTTGCGCGGGTGAACCAGCGGTGGTCCCAGATCGATGAGGGGATCCAGGTCGCGAGCTCCGGAGATTGGTGCACGGGCGGGATGAGGCATCCTGACGACATAGATTAAACGATTCAAACATACAGATCATTAGTTCAACATACTGTGTGATGATTTTGTGTGGAAGTGGTGGCTTCTTCTCCTTATCCACCAGCCACTTGTCGTCCTCGGCATTTCGGAGGTCCGGATATTTGGACGTGATAGACACCATACGTGAACGGAGGCTCCAGATGGCTTTGTTCTCCGCGCAGATCTTTCGCTTCGTTTCTTCTCGTTCAATCGCCTTGTTGGCAAGCTGAAGGGCAGACTGAAATTCGACAGAAAGACGCGTCAATTTATCGATCGACGTTGTTTCCATCCTGCGTGTTTTGCGAGTGGGCTTAACTTCACGCCGTCGGAAACAAACATAGACATTGCCGTCATCTGCCTCGTCGAACTGGGGTGTGTGTGAGTGTGACTTATGGCACTAAATTCAGTAAAGTGCTTACATTGATATCTGGGATAATGGATCGACCACGTCGCTCCTTTTTCCGTTCTGCCCAATGAGGATAGATGTACTTTGCCATCAATGTGAGATCTTCTGGCTTGGGAAGTCCGGCTGGTACACGGCACGATGCGAACAGAGAGGGTGCATAGGGTTGCGAAAGCAGTGGTTCGAAGAATGAAAATGGAGGGTATGATTGGTCCTATCGCCAGGTGAGTGAATGTAACGAGTCGTTGGGGGGTAGCAATACGTACTATATGCAAAAATGGAAATTGCTCTGATGAGATTTTTTCGAGAAGACCCATGCAGAGCTCGAACCAATCTTCGTCAATGACTGGGAGCCGATCCTCATCGACCTCTGCGCCTTTGACTCGTGTACGACGCGTTGATCCAGTGCTGGTTCCTTCTCCTCTCGCCTGTTGGTTCCAGTTGTCCAGCCAAAGCGCGTCACGCTCGTCCATAGTGTAAGAGCGCCCAGCCAACCCATACTTGAGACACTCTTCTACGCTATCAGAAAATTTCAAAATAGCGTAGGACATTTCATGTTTCTTATGTGAATATAGTTCATCGTAGTTTGCGACGATGCCTTGTGCGTCAGGAGTTGGAATGAAGTTTGCTTCTGGTGGAGGTGGTGGGGGAGCAAGGGATACTTGGGAGTTGCCATCAGCAGTTGGAGATCGCTGCTGCTTTTGAGATGTACTAATGGAATTATTTGCTGCATTCAGAACTTGCTGTAGATGGTGCTCCTGAGAACAAGAAAAAAAAAGAGAGAAAAAAAGATTATGTAAGCATGCTGCTGACTAAGCTGGCAACGGCGCCAATGTGCCAGCAAACGGCGACGGAGGTCTAATCGACGTACTGCAGCATCTTCAGCCTCGACACCTTGGGTGCTATGGAGCACGCCGCGGCCATCGTCTTCACCGATGGTGACCGTCTCCGCATCGATGGAGCCATGGACGACCCTGAGTCTCGTCTTGTTCGTAATTCGCTGTCGACTGCGTAGAGTTGATGATTTTGGCTGCTCATTTCGCGGCATTGCATTCCGTCGATTTTTGGTGAATTTTCGCGATGGAACTCGGCAACGTTGAAAAGTTTGCGCCCAACGCTTCAGCGCCTGAATTGGGCCACACCACTCTCACCCGCCGATTTCCTCAACCGCAAATTTTTGAGCCCGTTTTCGAAAATAATGCCTGTTGCTGGTTTGAGATCTCGCTGTAAGCTCGTGGAAGGCTGGCTTTGCACGTCGCCGACGAATATCCACCAGTTTTGTATTTTCTGCAAAAATGTTCGAAAATTTCGACCATTCGCCTGGATTACTTCTCTCAGAGGTGTTAGCAGTCGATATCATCACAAGAGCGGGCGGCGAGCATCACCCGTCTACGCATGCGGCTTTCAGCCATGACAATCAACCTGCCTAAAGGCCTCCGGACGACGAAGTCGGTCAGATCTTAGTCCAAACATGATAACCATCGATTTTGTGAGAGTTATCGGTGAGGTAGTGTGGTTGCCCATTGCCTGGCCAAGATGGTCGGAATCAAGCAGTGACCGAGCTGGCTCAACAACCTCAGCACGCAAATGTTTAAAGGCCACAAATTATAGAAAGAAATAGAAATTTATGCATCAATATAAACCGCTATGCGATAGGGAGCAAAGAAATAATGGGTAGAACGGTGGGTCTAACAACACGGCTGTCCTACTAAGGCTAGCTGATTAATGAGATGTTTAAATCTACAACGGGTTAGATAAGTATGTTAATTATCATAGCACAAGATACTCACATATTGGGAGACCCATCGGAAGCCCTCTCCATAACCCATACGTTGGACCACAGAGCACATGAAAATTTCAATGGGACGGATGTCACGCAATGGAACCTTTCCCTGAGGACAACAGTGAGTACATTCCCATTTCAAAACGGAGGTTACGGCCTACCTTGCCAGTGGTCTGATACAATCCCAATGCTTGTCTCAACTGGTCTTCTGAGACAGCTCCCGGAGCGTCAATCTTGTTCCCAAGGACGAGGAATGGAACCTTGGACAACTCCTCGATTGACAAGAGAGCATCAAGCTCTGCCTTCGATTCTAGGAAGCGTTCGTAGTCGGCACTATCGACCATAAAGACAATAGCGTGGACCTCTGGGAAATAATCCCTCCATAGGCGACGAGCTGAGAAACACATTACTTGAGCTACTATACAAATGTTCGACCGAAATTAAATCACCTTGCTGATGTCCTCCAAGATCGTATGTTGTGAACTTGACGCTACCAATCGCCAACTCCTCCGAGGCTGAGAGATAACGTTAACTTAGACCCCCATTCAAATATCCTAATCGCAAGTTACGTACTGGGATGCAGAGTTGGCTGCAACGTAGCCAAACGGTCGTTCTTCAGCATGTGCAGGAGCGTCTACCTCATAGATTAGGACGCGTATTCTAAGTGTCTCGGCGGGATACCAACCGTTTTCCCTGCATTATCCAAACCAAGGAAGAGGATTTTGGCGTTCTTGTGTGTAAGTCCTGGGTGATGCAGACGTGGCCGTTTAGCCTGGAAAAATCACACTTGGCCATTAAACTAACCGAGTTGTGCAAGGACGTCCCAGAACCAGTCTAAAATCCACATAATAGTTGTTGTTTTGGTGTTTCTGTTTCTTGTTAGGCAAGGGGGCGGAGGAGTTCAAGAAGTGATGTAGGTACCCAGCCTCACTCAGGTTCAGAGGCGCCATAGATTCTAATACGTCTACGTTGCAAAACTGTCTGGACACCTAGCATTTTCTATATATTCCGTGACGCTTTTCCTCCTCTCTGTACTCGAGCATGAACTGGACACCGATGAAAAGACAAGCGCAAGCAAGTACTAGGAAACCCAAGCCTGCATACACAATGTATCAAAATTTGGCATGTCATTGACACGTAAATCCACGTACCACCCAAGGAACCCAATAGTTGACCAGCAAGATACTTCATCCCCTCAGTTCCAATGACGAAGCCCACGAGATTTGCGACCATGAGCATGAGGACATTTCCTACACCACCAATAGCACGTAGATGTCTATACCACCAAAAGGTTCCGTACTTGAAAGAACATCATTAAGATTGAAGACGACGGGAGATGACCACACACCTGTTTCTCGTTGAAGACCTTGCCCAATATGAGCTCAGGTAAAATGAACAATGTGACGAGCCACCCCCATGCAAGTAGCCGTAATTCGAGGTCGTGCCACAAAGCGACGAACGTAAACGACAATAATGTTGCCAGAACGACATTGCTGCTGCCACCAAGAGGGACATAGATATAGCTATATCCGATTAGAGCCTGAACGAGAGTGAAAGTTTAGATCTTTACCGAATTAGCCACTGGTTATAGCTCCGATGCCATCCCCTCCAGAACCCGCTGACCGTATAATTGTTCGCTAGGCACCGTATCATGTTTTCTGGTGGATCGATACCATCTACTAAAGCCCAAAGGCGGAAGAATCGCCAAGGAATGAGCAGCTATAATTGAATATGAGCAAAACCCGAGAAGGACATATGTTCAAGTACCTTGAGCCAAACGACTACCAGGTTCCAGAACCCGATCATGCATAGTTCCATCGGGGTATCCCCGTACCATGCCTTGGCGTCCTTAATAGCCACGACATACATATAGTGAAGTAAGACCTCCATGGTAAGGGTGCAGATCCCAAATCGAATTGCATAACCAAGGAGGTCATCCCTGCTTATATATATTGGCCTTCTGAACTTTAAATGGATCAGGCAAACATACTATAAGAGTTCGATGCAACTCACTTGCCAGTAGAAATCGTTAAAGGTCATTATGGGACCAGCGATATAGAGAGGCGGGTATAAGGTGTAAGCAACATAGTTAATAAAGTTATAGGATGCGAGGGAGTGGGGATTTGAAGAGCGTTGCCGAGCATTCATCGGAACGGAAGACTAAGATCGAGGTCAGCATTGGATGGAAGGAAAGATTCCCTTACAAGTTGAGCAGATTCTCGTCCACATGCCCAATGATAGTCCAAACTAAAGGATAATAGACGGAGCATTGCAATGTTGAACGTGATATGCCAACGTGGGTAGGCTCCTCGATATGTATCCTTCGAAAACCGTGAGCTACGCCTCGAAATATGCTAGTAGTCGCACCAGATAATCCAGGCTCGGATGAATAGATGAAAACCGATAGCCATCGTAGTATTCGTTTGAGAATAAGATAAGCAAATTAACGGTCCAGAGGATGATTGGTGCTATCCGCAATCCTCCGAGGCGTTTGGCCAAAAGATAGTTAATGACAATGATGGCAAATACTTTGAAAGAGCTTGAGCCATGCAGTCCTATTATCAAGAGGGTCGCAAACCCCGCCGTGAATGGAATTCGATGTAAGTTGTCATTGCGCTTTCCGGTGGATCTCGACCCGTATTTTGAGACGAAGAACCCATAGCTCTTGGTTATTACTAGATGAAGCACTGCTAAAGCGCAGAGATTCAAGAAATTTCCTCGGAATGAACGGTATTGAGGATCAGAAATGTCCTGGACAAACGTCGAACATGGTCTCTTTGTCCTGAAAGACAAAACTCACAACACGACGACCATTAATCCAGCCTTGAGAAAGTTTGTATTGAAATAGGTGGTAGTTGGGATGAGATTCTGGTAATGAAATTGGTGGATAAGCAATAAACAACCTAAGAGTTCGTACCCACCAGAGCTCGCCTGAATGGGCGAATATACCATGAGGGGAAATACAATTAGGAATAGCAGGCCATAAATTAGAAATTCCGGAGTCTTCCATCGAGGCGGGGTTGGTGGACGAGTCAAAGAAGTGGGAACTTGTTTGGATGTTGGCGTCTGAACCGTCAGGGATACCAAACTGAAGTCGTTTTCATGTTCGTTGAAGTTTAGATACGCTGGCCTTGCTGTTCTTTCTCGTAGAGAATTCGGTGAATCATTCATTGCATGGAGGGGGATCATCCAGTAGGGGGTGCATGTGGAGAATGCTACTATAAGCTAGATGGACATCCCCTCGAAATATCAGACAAAAGTAAGGGTAAACCAATATACAAGTCTATCGAGTAATAACTAGTATGTGAATCCAATGTCCTAGTGCGGAGCTAGCCGTTTATATCCAAAGCCAGCGGCGGTGGCATCCATGAAATATAACTAGGTCTCCATGGGAGCTGTTGCTTGACCGGGCGACAGCAGTAGAGGAGATACCTGGAAAGGGGTTGCTATCGCCGAAGCAGGGTTGAATACATCTTGCTGATCCTTCATTCGACCCGAATCACCGTTCTGCAATGGCAACGACAATGATTGAATAGTTTCTTGACCTCGATGCTGAGAAACTGGGTTCATTGATGCATCCTCTTCTGACTTCACCGATCCTGCAGATCTTGAAGACGGTGGAGCTTGTATGGACGTGAAGGATGAAGAGGCGACATCCTCTCGCACGATATCCATTTTGTCTTCAACATCCAAGTCTTGTTCTAGCACTCCTGCGTCCGTTTCGTCGAGTGATGGATTCTCTTTGTGCCTCCTTCCCCTTCTTGGGCGTTTGTTCTGAGCTTTTACATAACAGGCGGAACAAAGAAATCCCTCTTCACTCCAGTTGCGCTTTGGTTTCCCCTCTAATTTATCCGCTCGATCGTAGCATGCCATACTAAAAAAGGTTTGTCATTCTCGATCATAATAGCGATTTATGAGAGACGCACTGTTGGAGGATCCCACAATCCCTGCAGGATATGAGTTGCTGAGAGCCGTCCTGTGGAAAGTCGTAAGCATGATTTAATCATCGATGAGATGGCATACTTCATTCCATCCAGATTTCTTGCAGATCTCGCAATTAAGGAAGAACGGTTCGTCAGAGTCCACTTCGTCGTCACTTTCTTTTATTCTCCTACGTGTGGATCTAACTGGACGTTTGAGATCTGCCTGCACTGCTGCTGCTCGACGTGGACGTCCTCGGCCATTCAGGAGCAGAGATGATTGCTCTGCCTCAGCGTCCTCCTCCTCTTCATCTCGGTATTCGTCTTGGTCAGTTTGTTTCTTCCGCTTTCTGCGTGGTTTTTGCTGGCCTTCTAAGACCAAAGTCAGGAGTATTTTAAAATTGGAATAATCCTAACAGACCTTCATCTTGCTTCTCTTCCTCTTCGTCTTCATTGTCATCACCTTCTGTACTCATTGCAGCCAGCATCTGTTCTTGTTCGGCGATCCATCGTGCGCCTCGCAGAGCGGCTCGTCTCATTCTAGGGTTGCGCGCTCCCCTCAATCCATCGGAGGAATCTCCGTCGATCGAACCTGGTCGCCTTCTCTCTTGGTCATCGTCTACAAGAGCTGCTAGACGTGTTGAACGCTTAGGTCGAGCCTCAGCAGCAGCAGCGGCGGCGGCGGCTTGCTCCCGTTTGAGCATTTCCCTGAGCTCCTTATCCCTCTTCTCCTCAACAGCCTAAATGAAAGGAGTCAACTGATATTAAAATACGGGAGTAGATTACCAACTCTTTGATATTCTTCCATTTCCGGAATGATGACCACAGTAATATATCGATAGAGGTGGCGCTCGTTCAAGCTGCGGGTCACCTTAAGTCTCTCCGCGAACTCCTTCCACTCTGACATTGTTACACAAATCTATGAAGACGTGATGAATATACGGAACGAGAATCAGGCGAGCGCCTACGGTTTCAAATTCCACGAAGTCAGGGCTATTGGGATCTTGGTCCAAAGTACCACTCTTCGGTTTAGTTTCTGGCTCATCCTTTTCATTTGGATCCTCGTCCATATCTGTCAACTCGGAATCCGAGTCGTCTGGTGGGTTCGCCTTCGATGAGCCCGTGCCGCTATCGGCTGGTGGCTTGTTGTCGTCTGACAAATCAGTTAAATCCGAAGCGTCGTCAAATAAAGCCTCCATGTCATTCACTCCATCGCCTTCTGGATTTGCATTTGACGTTGATGTTGATGGAGTCTTCAACCATTCATCAGGGACTTTTTGCCATCCGTCCATATCACTGCCTCTCGTCAAGCGTGACCTGATTCGTGTGCCAGATAATTGCTGCGGCTTTGTGGCCACTTTGGATGTTTTGAAGAAACGGTCGAGCGTTGGTTGCTTCGTTTTTGGAGGGGCAGCCGGTTTCGAGTTTCCGTTTGCCATAGCCTTGCGCTTATTAGACTTTTTCCTCGCCTTTTTAGGCGACTTCTTCCCTTTGAGATCGGATTGAGAAGGGGGCTCATTAACTGGTCGTTTGATCCACAGTCGATCACCTGCAGGGGTTCAGTTGAGCGCACTTTTTGAAGGTCAAGGTACATACGACCGAGATGCCAGTACTCATTCCTTCGGGCATCACGTCCAATGGGGGATGAACGCTGAAATTTGTAAATGTGAATACGAGTGGACAAAAGTCCAGGCTCACCCAGTCTGGTTCATCCCCGTCATCCTTCATTGACTGCCTCACCCTCAGGGGGTTCTGAAATTGCCACTCGCAAAGGTCATGCAGTATTCCTAGACGATCAATCCAAGTGAAATCCTTCCACGCTATTGGAACCTCCTCAGTGCCCCAAGTCACATTTTCTGGGTCACGGCGAGAATAGAGTCTTCTGAGGTATTGCTCCCATGTGTCCTGCCTGGGGAAAAACGCGTTATTTCGACGAAAATCACGCGTCAATGAACGCGAAGAGAATTATGGGACTCACGACAGCCCACGAATGGATGTAAGGACGTGAAGAATCTTTAGAAATACTGTCATGATTGTGTTCGATTCCCCGCTGAGTATGTCATGCTCGACATCCTGAAGGCAATAGGTGAGCACCCGCGGACTGGATGAGCAAAGAGACCATCGCGCGGTTCATAAAACGTGTGTTGAACCTGCTTTTCGCAGACAAAACCGCGCAATTGAACAGTAACACACGTACGGACAAATCCAAGAAGTCCAAGTGTAGCATCGGGTTAAATTTATAGAGAAAGTCACTGGCGGCAGCCCATTTCCATTCTCTCCGTAGCTGTTTCAGATTTTTCTTATATTCTTCATCAGATTCGAGTGTTGTTGAAGGCACCGCAAAAGGTTCAAGAACTGACGGTTCAGTCATGGTAAGGGTCAGAAACACAACAAAGCAAGATGGTTTGCCACTCATATTGTACAACACGCAAGGAAGGCCGAAAGAAAACATTTACACAGTCTGTTCAACGTCCTGTACTTCCTGTGCCGCCTTTTCTCTCTCCAGTCTTTTCTTCGCCCTAGCTCGAGCTGAGCGCGACTTCTTGGGTGGTGGCGGGGCAGGTTGATAGCTATACGGAGCTAGCTGAGTATTTGGGCCCTAAATACACGCGGAAGAGCCCTTACGTTGCTCCTGTTGTAACCAAATCATCCCGAACACAGGTGGACAGGTAGATTTTCATATAAGGAGTATTATTTCTCCTGAGGCTTTAAATTCATTAGTGAAAGTAGTTAATAGAGGATAATTTCCACTTCACTCACTGGGATTTTCCTTCTAACGCTTGTAGAACATCCACTCGCTTCGTTTCCTTAGCTGGTCAGATCGTTCAAAACCAATACGCAATCCAATCGTTTATATAGAGCTTACTAGGTGCCTCTAGAAGGATATTGATAATATTATATTGGTGCAAGAGTGTTCCAGGTGGGTTGTGGGGAATCCCTTTGTTAGCAGAGACAAGAGAGGCGAACTCTCTCTTGATAATTTCTGCTATGCTCACGAGTCTTGCAATATTTGCAGTAGAGGATGCTAATTTCTCCTTCTTCACTGGTGGTTCCTCCGGTAGAGAGTCGTCCTTTCCAGAAAAATGAGGAAGCGTATGTAGCATGATAGTAGCTCTTGGAGTTTCCTGTGCGTAGTTTAGCTACTCCAATAGCTGCTAAGTGTCGACGCGAGCTACCGACAGTCAAACATTTCAAGCCAAATGCAACGAAGTTCCTGATTTTTGTGTGATCTGTAATTCGTATCTCTTTGATCTCCGGATAATTCTCTTCCATGACTCCCGTTCTTGGGGGTTAGAGGAGAAATCCAACTTGTGGGCAAAGGCGGAGTTTCAAACCCGAAGCACATGTTTAGACTCCGCCGACCTCAGCTTGGATGGGCTTTGTTGCAAAGGCGATCTTCCACATTAGCTGCCCATCTTGGTAAGTGGAGTTTAGTCCTAGTTTTATCGTGAATCTAACTCGTTTTATGCTCTAGGGCCATACAAGTCTCGTACTCATACTTGCGGAGAGCTCGATGAAACCTGTGTGGGCCAGCATGTAGATCTTTGTGGATGGGTCGTCCAGAACAGGTCCGTAAAATACCTCTATTGATATCCCGGTACCGACGCCCCCCAGGAAGATATCCAAAAAACTAGCCTTTTTTGTACTTCAAGATATTCATGGACAAGTCCAACTTCTAGCAACGTCAAAGTCCAGCCAAGGGTCTGAAAATTCGGGTAATGGGGCTCTATCAGTGCTGGGTAGCCTCCCCTTGCAATCTACAGTACAAGTCTCTGGAGTTGTAAAGCGTAGGTTGCCATCAGCCGTTACCCCTGTGAGTAAAAGCTCTCTACAGAATGCCGTTCTGACATAATTGAAAGGGGAAAAGTGGTGCCATAGAAGTAGAGATAGTAAATGCCCGGATGCTCAATCCAGCAAGCGAACAACTCCCATTCCTCCCCAATGATGAGAATAATCTTGTATGCCGTCTTTCATTCTTATTCTGTGCAATTAATAATATGTCCCCCTAGCCCAACGAAGAGTTTCGCTTGAAGCACCGTCACTTGGATTTGCGACGGCGCAAGCTCTCATCAAATCTTCACAAGCGAAGCGAGATATCGCACAAGATACGAAACTATCTACACTCGAAAAGTGGGTCTTTTTATTACTCGCCTTCATCTTATTCTCATAAATGCAGACTTTGTGGAAGTCGAGACCCCGATGCTTCTCAAATCAACACTGGAAGGGGCCCGGGAGTATCTCGTTCCGACTCGATTGTCTAAAATAGGTGCTCAAAATGCAATGGTTACCGACCCGGAGTCCAAACAAACCTCGGCCTCGCTCGAATCCCAAGTTGAACCAATGTTCTACGCACTTTCACAATCCCCACAGCAGCCGAAGCAGATCCTGATAAGCTCTGGTGCTGTCGAAAGATACTTTCAATTTGCGCGGTGCTTTAGAGACGAGGATGGGCGTGCAGATAGGCAACCAGAATTCACACAGATCGACTTGGAGATGGCCTGGGTGTCCTGGGGAGGTGAAGGAGCATCCGGTCTTAACACACCACAGAGACCCTTCTCTGACTGGAGAATCGGAGGGAGAGAGGTTCGGGACACTGTAGAAGGGATCGTACGAACTGCTCTAGAAGACCAAAATATTGAATTTCCGGTCATGAGATACGAAGATGCAATGAGTCTTGTGAGTAGACTACGAAAATTGGCTGTCACTAACTGCATCGTTAACAGTATGGCTCTGATAAACCCGACCTACGATGGGACAAGCAGGTGAGATATCTTACTGTTACGTAATACCAGAGAACTTATTGTTTAGATCGTAAATTTAACAAGTCATCTTTCTTTGGACTCTCAGAACCAACTTGCCGACAGAGGACTAGTGATGGAAGGGTTCTTTGTTCCTGGTCTGGACCTCAAGGAAAAGCTGCAGTTTCTCAAAGAGCTTCCTCATGATGTGAGGCAGTTTATGCAGCGATGAAGTGGAAAGTAACCCAAGCGCAGGTGAAAGTTTACAACACCGACGCTTCAGATCTTTGCCACTTAAAGGAGATATCCTCGGGTAATGGCTCAGATCTAAGGCTATTAACACCGCTGCCAGGTACCAACCCTGGCGATACAATCTTTACGGCAATCCGACCTGCCGTTTTAGAGGTATTTTGAGCTTCTTTATACTTCGCCTAGCAGCTCAAGCTCAAGCCGTCTTCTCGAACAGGGTGGATGGACGCCATTAGGTCGTCTTCGTGCATCACTGATTCCAGTCTGTCTTGACAGTAAGCATATATGCCGGCGTCGATATCATTTTGTAATCACTAATCACTCATCTCGAATACCTAGCCGAAATACTAAGAGAGCGCCGATTTTTATGGGTCACTGAATTCCCTCTCTTTACTCGAGATGAGGACAAAGAATTTCTAGCTCATGGGCGCTTGTCTAGCTCCCATCACCCCTTCACAGCTCCGATGGTTGAAGATATACCTCTCCTATTGCAAGGGGGCAACTCTCTCTCCAATGTACGTGCCATTCTCCACCTTGTTTTGTATTATCGTTGACGTAATTAACAGGTACGTGGTCAACACTACGACCTTGTGCTCAATGGAACCGAAATTGCTGGTGGTTCCGTGAGAGTACACGACTCCGGGTTGCAAAAATATATATTTGAACACGTACTAAAGGTTTGTTCGCCCTCCAGTGCTCAAGATGAACGCGCGCGCTCAAATTATTGTGCAGCTGTCTCCTGCTGAAATGGAAAGGTTCTCAGAGCTCGTGCGCGCTTTAGAATCTGGCGCTCCTCCTCATGCAGGAATTGCAATCGGTGAGTGTTCACAATAGAGGCGAAAAACTGGTGTTGAAATTCTCGCCCAGGTTTTGACCGTTTTATGGCTATTTTATGTGAAGAACCATCGATTCGCAACGTTGTGGCATTCCCGAAAACAGCCGCAGGCGTTGATCCTCTTTTCAAAAGCCCTACACCAGTAGCATTAGACGTTTTGGAGCTGTACGGCCTACAGCCCAAGACCACAATACGCGCTTCCTGAACTGTTAGATTCATGTAATGCATGCTGCAATTGACACCACTCATTATCAAAGGAACATCAGATCATAGGTACCTGCTACTAGATGAGATATGCCTATCCTTCCGAGTGATTGTTTTTGGTAGACGCAAACTGCAACCAACAATGAATTCGGTCGAATCGTGATCGATGTATACTTACGTCAGACATGGGTCGCAATGGTTGGTCGTTATTTGAACGCGATTTGAGGCGGCTATTGAGTATTCGAAGCAAGCAGATCACATAGAGTTTGGAGAGACAAAAGTTTGCGACAATATAGCTACCGAGACTGTGAGTAAAACAAAAATCAGGCAAAGATATTCTGCACACCTGTCATTCCCGTTGTCACGGACATTGATCGAAATTAGGATCAGGGCAACCAACGACATGATCGTGACAGGAATCGTCGTATACACCAAAGAGGCATATATCGACTCTTTCAGACCAAGCCTAAGCAACACAGGTGATGCACAATAATCAACGTCCAAAGGTATACGTACAGTTGGGAGCGCCTGGGCAGCCACCATGACACAATAAACATTGTGATGCAAAGATTGGTCATAAATACAACGCAAGAGTTTGCGAGTACTATGTAGAAATGAGAAAACCGTGGTGTTATATCTTTTGACACTTACTGGACATTCGCATGATGCCCACCTTTCCGGTGGACCCAAAGTGGACCTACCAAAGAAATTATCAGCAGGTCTTAACATGTTTACGGATAAACTGACAGCAACAATGGTACTTGCGATACCCCCCATCATCAGAAGCAGAGTGATGGTTCCAACTGGCCAGCGCTGGACCATTATTATCCTCTTGAGGAACCAGCTGTGAACCAAAAGACCAGTAAATGAAGTCTGAAATCCAGAATTCAGAAGTGTGGTATGATGAATCCATGCAATACATACTAGGAATAAAGAAGTCAACTTCATCCATCCCCAAGCATTGCTTGCCCATTGCACTAGAGTCAAGATATCTTCCGATGTGTAAACGATGCTGATACCCAGAGCTGACTTGAAGCTATCTCCAACGTTAAAATTCTCTTCGTAACATATTTGGTCACATACCAAGCTAAACATAGAACGCCCAGTACCAGGAGCCGTGTGGGGGTGGCATCCGAATGCCAGTTATTTAAGTAATAGTAATAAAATTGCGATATAACAACTCCTTTTGTACTATTAGATTCTATCCCAAGAGAGGAACGATGCTTACCCAATAGCAAGAGGTCTGCAGAGGAGGCCATGGCCCAAGGGCTAATGTGAAGCCTTGCTTGTCGGAAGCTACTATTCCAAGGATTCCAAGGGGCTAGGGTGAAGTTCCCTTGTGGCGACGACCCTGTATAGTCGCCAGTAGGACGAGGCATTTGAGAATATCCATTCCCTCCATGGGGAGGGCGAGTCTCATTGGGATTCATCTCCTCCTTCACGTTGAATTCCTCCCTTTGAGCTTGATATGGGCTTAATTATCTAAATCCTATCGTCTGGTAACGATGCCAGTCGCTGGTAGTTGGGGGGAATAGAGAAGGTGACACGACCGGTTTGCTCCACACTTATAACGACAAGTGCTGACCTATTGGCTGGGAACTTTGTTCTGAGGAGCGAAGGAGGGTCCGTCCATTTCATTCTCTATGTCTTACCGGAGATCTCAATTGGAAGAACGCCCTGAATTATACAGAGAAGTAATCACGGGAACCTGCATTGGTATTCCATTTGGAGAGTGTTCCTGGGAACTCGGTGAAAGATGCCTTAGAGACGTCCAGAGTTTCACCAAGGTTGAATCGATGATAAAAACATGTGGCTTCCACGGTTAAAAAAGCAAAGATATTAAGTTCAGACTTTGCGTTATAATGAAGATGATTGATTGTATAAAGGCGTGTGTGCGCGTGGAATGGTCGATCATGGTGGGATCCAAGAAATGATTGGCCCTCAGCTTTCAAGACATAAGGTGGCTTACGAATTCTTTGTCCCTTTCAGTGGATATAAAAAATAACATTGTGAGTAATAATATGCAATACAAGCAGCATGAGTGTACCAGATGTGGCCGCTATACAAAAGCATATAAATCGAAGATAGAGCATAGGACGAAATATCGGGGATGAAGGAAACAGAGGAAATTGGGCCTATGTGTCACTAGACCCACTGGAAGGGCTCATGAAGCGAGACAACGAGAAGCCCGCTCTTTTGCCAGTTTGGATCGAAGATTTCTTCTCGAATGATTCACGAGACGGTTGAGAAAGTGTGACCGTTATATCGTGACTCCCTGTTTCTGTAACCTTTGGATGCGGAGGTGGGTGCCGTGGAGCAATAATGGTGTCGCGACGGGAATCCTTTCTTAAGGAAACCATCGAGTCAATCGAATCGGCGGGAGAGTCGGCACCCTTGATGGTATTAGATGAGGGTATGTCTCCCACAGTCTGTATACTGGGTCTTTCCCTAGGCTCAGATTTACGAAGGGTAGAGGTCGAGGGTGGGGAAGATGGCCGCCGTGTTGGAGTGTCCCGTTCGATGTAATTTCCGAAACTAGTGGTGGAAGAGAAAGGTGATGCATTCATCGGACGATTCCAGCTTGAAGCAGCACTGTCTCCCCAAGCGTGTGACATTGATCCCGTTGGATGAGAGTACGAACCCCCATTTGTTGCTCCCGCACCATTTGTAGAGGAGTGAGGGACAAACGCGGGAGGAGATGGCGAAGGACCTCGCATTGATGACGACATAGCCAAAGGGGGCAAGATCGAAAAGATCTCAGTCTCAGATTTTGTTGGACCATACGCATCGAAAGGGTCCAAGACAGATTGCATCAAGGGTTCCAGCATTGGGTCTGAAGACTTTGCACTCAAGCGCTCGAACAGGTCAAGAGAAGATCTCACGGCAAGAGCAGTCTACAAACCAGTTTCAGCCTGAGAACCAAAGATTGTGAGATAGTCACCTTATCTAGGACCGTGTTCCAAACTTCAGCTTCGTGCTCCAGTATTTGGACATAGTGCTGAGCTTTTAGCCGGTCCAGGTCATCAACATGGGTTTGAAGAGCAGCCAGCGTCCGCTTGAATGCTTGGAGATCTACATAGGCGTTGGAAAAATTAGCAACATTGACAATTTATTTACTTGCCTCTTTGTTTACGTCGACTAGTATTCATCGACTCTGCTTCGGTTTGCTTAATGAGCTTGCTCTTTTCCAACAACAAACGCTCGTAGGCGGCGGACCGGTCCTATTGATATAGACGCATCAGTAGCATGTAGGGTGTCTCTTGAAGCCGTACTTACTGAGACTATCCGCTTGTATGTACTCAGTTCTGCTGACAAGGGCTCTTCGAACCCAGTAAGTAACGTCGCATTCTTGAAACGTCACTTCAATCGACAGCATGAAAATAAGTGATTAGAGCTGACCAGGATCTGCCAATGATTCGCAACAAGATGGTGAAGACCTCCTGCTGCTTGAAGGCCTATTGCAGTGGGATCATCCACACCCTTCAACCTAATGGATGGTAAATCTCTAAACAAAGAGAAGGCAAGGATGATCACACCTGGAGCAGCGTTCCATAGTTGCCGCAAATCGAGAGGATGCGCCAGACAGTGTACTCAAGGCAGCCCTATATTCTCGGCAATCTGCAATTAGCTGTGATTGTGAAGCATTTGAAAGTAAGCTTGATAAAGAGTGATCTGGAACTAAAGAGAACGACAACGCACATCTTCATATGCATTCATGGATTGCCTCAAGTCCCTACGCGTAATGATAGTGTTTGGTCCAGTTTCAAGGTTGACTTGGGATGCATTTGTCGTTGCGCTGAATGTTGGAGAGGGTGGCCCTGACACTACCGAGCCGGATGCGTCGCTGAACGTTCTTGAACGAACAGCACTTCCAGACCGTCTTTTGGACATTTTCGACCGTCTCCTTTAATGAAATATGAGATATTTGCCAAATTATGCTCTGGACGGCTCGAGGACGACCAGAGTTGCTGCGAATGTGGTCGATAAGGCCGGGGGCAAGTTTAGCTCCGTAATGGCCAAACGAATTGCGTATTTTGGAACCGCTTTCTACCAGACATGTTAGAGGACCAAGGGTCCAATAAATCGGAATAAACTATTCACATAGCGATTAATCTCCCCTGAAATAGTGTCTTAGTGGTAAATGCCACTAGGAAACGGGAATCCCAGCGCGCCTCTGGACCTGACTCCTTCCAACTGGCCCTGAAGAGCTGTCTGGAAATGTCTGTTGGTGACCGTATCTGCCACAACTCGGAATTGGGGACCATTAGGTTTGTTGGAACAATAGAAGGAAAACCTGGTCAATGGTTAGGGATCGAATGGGATGATCCATCTCGTGGCAAAGGCGACGGGTCCATTAATGGTTTACGGTACTTTCAGAGCAGGTAAATCAAGCGTCTATAGATCCCAAACATAGCTTGAAAGCAAATCTATATAGATCCCCAACAGGTGCCTCCTTTCTTCGTCCCTCTGCACCCTCTTTACATTTTGGGCGTACGTTCATCGCAGCTCTTCGTGAGAAGTATCTCGAAGACCTGCATGCCACTTCGACCAAGGAGGCCATCGTACTTGGGTCCAGTGATGGAGCCATCGAGGTCGAGGCAGTAGATATGAACAAAGTACGCAACAAGTTTGCACAACTCGAGAAACTCAAAGAAGTTGGGTTGGAAAATTACATGATCAGCAAGGCTGGCCCTGCTGGCGAAATCAAGGCCATCTGTCCTAATATTCGACGATTGGATTTATCCAGAAACTTATTCGCCTCATGGTCCGAAATTATTGAGATAGTGGAGCAACTTCATGCCTTAGAGAGTCTGACGTTACAGTCTGTCGTTCCTCTTCCGTTCTGTGATTGATCCCTAATCGCCCCGCAACAGCTACAACGTGTTTCGCGAGCTTTCCTCTCCTCTCACTGGTTCGTGTAGATCAGTCGTTCATTTGTCACTTAATCGTACTGGAGTGACTTGGGAGCAGGTATGGCACACCGTGGAACAGGGTAATACGCTGACTTGGTAGGCACTGTTGATAGCACCGGCATTTCCATCGCTAAAGCGACTAGAGATTGGGTTCAACGATCTCTCGTCTCTTGATTTACCTGTTTCCTCAAACGTGTTCACTGCAGCGCCTCTAGAACTCTTGGCGCTAGATGGAAACACCCTTGCCAAATGGAACGAATTGGTTGGAACGATCAAAGGAATTTCAACGTAAGCAATTAATATGAGTCATGCACCCACTTTAACCCGAGTAGTCTCCATACGCTTATGTTGTCTGAAAACCAGATTGATCGAATCCCGAAACCTTCGTCATCTGACTCGACTATACTGAGTTTGACTACTCTCGTCTTAGATGGAAACCCAATCAACGACTGGGACTCGATAGATGCGCTCGCAGAGTGGTTCCCCAACATCACAACTTTGCGTGTTGCAGACGTTCCCTTGCTTAATAGTGGTTAGTTTGATATGATATGGCTACACGAATCCCACCTTCTTTCGAAACTAGATCCCGAACTGTCCAAGTACGGGCGACAAATCATCATCGGTCGCTTGGGGTCTCTCGTCCGCCTGAATTCTACCAAGGTGATTGATTATAGTCACGAGCTACTAGGAGTTTCTAAATGACTGTTCAGATTACTGATGAAGAGCGCAAAGATGCTGAAGTGTTTTATCTCAATTGGATTACCAGGACTACCGAACGCGGTCAACGAGCAGCCAAGCATCCTCGTTGGTCCTCACTCGTGAAATGTAAGAACTATCATCATTGCAGAGGGGTAAAGTGACCGATATCCGATAGTACATGGCGAGCCCGCCGAAGAGGCTCCCTCCACCGACACGGGTAAACTACAGGATAGAATGATGAGTGAGAGCCAGCTTTTTTCGACCCTTATATGATTCTCTTACATATGACGCATAGCCGTCGAGGTTTATCGTCTGTCCGAAATTCCTCAAAACCCGTCCCATAGACCACAAGTAGTATTTCAGCAAACTCTACAAGTTCTACCAAATATGCCAATCAAAACGCTTCGACTAAAATTACTCAAGATTCTCAAAGCGAAACCTGCCACACAGATACGCGTGTTCGTAAAACTGAGGAGGGACGCAGATGATGCTGGCGTATGGGGAGAAGTTGACCTCAACCTGACCCGACAATCCGATCTGGTCTGGTGGGGGATCGAAAATGGGTGTCACCTAGGAGTTGCACTCTCTTAGAACGGTCATGGCTGATTTCTTATTCACACTGGATATGGTAGCTTTCAGAGCCTTTTGGTATTTCCCATGAATACAGACAGTTAAACACGGCTAAACGAATGGACTATGGGACTGAGGATCACACGGAAGATGCGATTAGAGCGCAGGGTTGGCGTTGTTGACGAGGTCAACGAAGTAAGCCTGGAACCATTGACCGGCCTCTGGGGCGGGTACCTTGGCATCGGGGCCACCGCACATCGAGTCGTAGCGAACAGCAGAGGTGTTGGAGGTACCGTCGCACTCTCCTCCGGGCTTGATCCAGACGATGGCATCGATGTAGCTGTTGCCAGTGTTGGTGGTTGGGCGGAGACCGAAACCGGCACCCTTGATGTTGCACCAGTTACCCCAAGCAGAGCGGATGTTCTGGACACCACTGCGTCCCTGATCGACGATGAATTGAGCGTTCCATCCACCGCTGGCGAGCATGGGGGCGAGTGCGTTGATGTAGTGGGTTTCGTCGTAGTTGGGGTTTGGTGGGGTAACTGGGTCGGGGGAAGCGGCGGTAAGAGCGTTGTAGTTGGCAACGTTGGTAGCAAGACCGCGGATGAATGGACTCTTTCCGGCATTGGTCCACATTTGAATGAACATGGTGGCAGCGGGTGAGATGTTAGCAGGCCATCCGAGCCAGCCAGCGTGACCAGCGTCCATGTACATCTAAGAGGAAATTAGCCTGTGTTCTTTGAAGCACAGATAATAGGACGCACATAGACACCAGCGGTAGCAAGAGTCTTGAGGGCATATGTGACAGAGGCCTTGTATTGATCCTGGACAGACGAGCAGCGGGAGTCGCTCAAGTTGGTAACCAAGTTTGCCAAGGAGTCGGGTTCGATGACCGCGACAACGGTGGTTCCAGAAGATGCCTTGATAGCATTGGCAATCTTGTCGATGTAGGCGATGTACAAGTTAGCACCGTTGTTGGCATAGAGGTATTCACCGTTGGACTAGTGAGAAGCGGTCAATTATAATTCCCTCAGGTGGATATAAACGGGGACGCACAGCGTTGGCGTGGCAATCACGGTTGGGAAGATCATAGACAACAATTTGGAGGATTTTTCCTGAAGCTGCGGTGAGGTAGCCAGGGAGAAGGTCGACCTTGGCAGCAGTGTCGAACCATGTGAAGGTGGGGATGTCCTTCACCTTCAAGATCTTGGTCTTGAGCGAAGAGTCAGAAACAGCGGCGGCGGCAGCGTCAACCTCTGCAGCGTAGTAAGACGAAGTCCAAACACTCTTGCCGGTGTATGGATTTCCGGCAACAGCCGTGACGGTGGGGGTGGACGACGACGAGCTGCGAGTGCTGCTGCTAGATGAGCTGACACGAGTGGTGCTGGTCGAGCTGCTAGCACGAGTGGTGCTGGTTGAGCTGCTGGCGCGAGTGGTGCTGGTTGAGCTGTTGGCACGAGTGGTGCTGGTTGAGCTAGCACGAGTGCTTGAAGTTGAGCTTGGGCCCGTGGACTGTGGAGGCGTTCAATTTCGAACGGAGTATAAAAAAAACAATAGTTTACCTTAAGGCATTGGGAGTACCAATCGTTGGAATAGACGCAAGTCAAGCCAGCGTCGCAGGCTAGAAACTGGAGTGAGTCCCATTATTCATCCTTCAAAGCTAGTGTCCATGGACTTACTCGTGCTTCCGGTATAGTACATACCACCGCATTGTCCCCATTCAGCGACGGCGGCGACCTTGGAGGCGAGAGCCAAAAGTACTGCAGATGCTACTGCTGTCTTCATTGTGCAAAAGAAGGGAGGGAGTTGGTTGCGATGGTGGATTAGAAGGCAATCATACTAGAGTTATATAGCATATCGGAGGAACCACTGGCCTACGAGCGGAGAAATTGATGCAGGTATTCGGCGCAAATAGACCAAGCTTTTTGCGCCGTACTGGAGGCAAATCGGTAGTATGAAACCTTCAAACTTCGGAAATACGTTTTTCGTATGAAAGTTGCCGCTCTTAATGACCAACGATGAATCTGGCCATCGTTTGACTGCTGTTGAGCAGAGAGACCACAATTTTCGAACCAATCACCTTTTCCCTCGACTCTCAGATTTGAAGACATGTCATGTGGAGTGTCCCAGGTACTAGACCGTCAATAAACGACGGAGCACCTGACCACCCAGACGACTACCCGGGTCATTCGCGAACAGGAAGAATATCGCCAGAACTATTGATAGCGAGCGCAGGCGGGATCATACTAGGTTTCCCCACTGTTTGATAGACGGTTTTCCGAGAAAATATGGCACACGCCGAGCTCGCCAGTTGCTCGCCGTATTTCACTCGCCTTGTGTACTTCAGGCTCGCCGCTGTGTGATTGAAGGGATTATTCATGACGCGCGTCCATATGCAACTGGTTCATAAAAATTCCCTAAACGGTTGCCGTTGCCATCGAGAATCCAGACTCGAGAACTCCGTCCCGCAACCATCTCGGCAATAAAGAAGTTCTCATGAGCGCGTTCCATTCTTGTCAACATGCATTAGTTCGATCTTGCAACTAGTCCACGATGGTGCACGTGGAGGGAAGGAGGGTCCTTCTAACAGCTCGGGATAACCAGAATCCTATTGAGAAACGCCTTGAGATACCTCCGCGACACATTACGTGCTAATAAAAAAAATGCGCGGAAAGTACAACGGCACTTCAAAACCTATTCCTGTGAGAAGTGAAAATGGGGCGAGGTTCACATTGAAGCGCCTCCTTCGTCCACCAATCATAGCTGCTCCCTGACAGTGAGCTGTGTTTGAAAATAAATAAATGTCAAATATCAAATATAGTATGCCAGATGATTTTGTGCTTTTCTCTTTGTCGAAATGACACCAAAAAGCTGTAGAAGATGAAAATCATCCTCCGTCCCCCTTGATGGCCCAAGACTTACCTTGGCTGATTCTAGGAACATTTTTGACATCGGAAATGTTTCCGTTTCCACTTGGAGAATTCTCTGTGGACTCGGGACGGCCTCTTCGACACTACTGTGACTTTTCCGACAATTCGTGAAACCGATGGAGACAGCGCCTTTGAGATCACAGTTATTCCGAGTTAGAAACATCCTCCTCGATGAGGTAATTTGGCACTCCACTGATGGGCTGAGCGTTCGCGTCGCAGGCGGAGATTTGTCGTATCCTAGTGATTCGTCCGCTCTTGGGTTTCGTGGGTTTCGTGGGCGATGCCTAGACGAACTACGACCTTGAATCTCTGGGCATATTCCGCACAAGAGGGTCAGTTAGTCCATGGCCGCGACAGGCTAGTAATGGACGCAGCGACCGGAATCAAAGTTCGACCCCCCTTGTCGAGCTCCGTACCCTGTTATGGCAAACCTTTAGGGAGGACGAGCCACCTGCAAAAAATTATGAAATATTAGTGCACAGTGTACGAGGAAATCGGGTGCAAGCGTCATTTGTTAGTTCTCCATGATCTTGGTTTCTAGCCACTCTGACCTTTACTTCAAATGGGGCGCACGAAGGCGAATACAAAGCGAGCCGAACATCGTAGATTGGAAGCTGTAACACAGAACAAAGCCGTCCCTGGTCCCTCCAATGCTGCTTTGTATGAAAAGGCTCAGTCCCTTGTGGAGCAGTGTGATTATGAACTCGCTGCAAAGTTTCTAAAAAGAATACTCGAAAAGGATCAAACACATGTAGACGCGAAAGAACTGTTTGGTGTAGTTTTGTTGGAGCTGGGAGATCTAGAAACTGCAGAACAGGCCCGTCTTAAATCTTCTTTATGATCGTGACCGTAATATAGATTCAACAGGTCTTTAGTGATCTCGTTTCGTCCTGTCCCTCGAGAGGAGTAGTGGCCTCTGCACACCTACATCTTGCCCAACTTAGTGAAGGACCTCGTATCGCATTGGAACATTATCAAAAGGCTGTGGATATTCTACACGAGGAAATTAATCGCAAGCCATCAGCTGAAGGGACTTTATCGATAGAAGACGGTCAGCAGCGACAGACAATCGCGAAAGCGTTGGTGGCCATGACCGAAATATGGCTGACGGACCTCTGGTAAGTATCTATACTGATTAATCTCTCTATAAAATAATAATTTTGTCTATGAGCATGGAACCAGAGGCCGAGCAATCCTGCGAGTCGCTGCTGAATGCCGCAATACAATTAGACCCAGAAAATGCGGACGTACTTCAATCAATGGCGTCAGTTCGAATGTCTCAGCAACGCCCAGATGATGCAAAGGCTCTTGTGGAACGTTCGTGGGCAATCTGGAAGGATCTCGCTGTTGGTATGGCCCAGACTATATTCTCGTCGTGCCGCTAAACTTTGATCATAGGGGATACATCTATTCCGCCCGTACCGCTCAGATTATCTCTTACGCGACTATTCCTTGAATTATTAATGTATAAGGAGGCGTTGACAGTCTTGACGGGCGTGATAGAAACGGACGACCAAGAAGTGGAAGCGTGGTACCTGGAGGGGTGGTGTTTTATGCTCATGGCTGAGGATGCCAAGGTGCAAAACAAAGAGGTGGAGGGACTCTCATGGAGGGAGCTCGCGAAAGACGCTAGAGATTGCCTGGAGACATGCGTGAACGTGAGTCTAACTGACAGTGTTGGACGTCTGACTCACCCGGATCCAGCTCTTCGACAACCGAAACCACCCTGACACAGAGATGCTGAAACACGCCAAAGAACTGATGCAACAGCTGACTGACATGGGGATCACACCGTCGCGGGTCGATGCAGAAGGTGATGGCGACGACTGGGAAGATGTTGAAGACAGCGAAGAGGATGATGATGTTGAAATGGACGATTAGCTCGAGTCGGGTTGGCTACGCTGCCCAGTTTACGCTTGGAGTTTTCTCGGTGAAGCCCCCTGCCATGGGCAAATTTTTTTACCTGATACCAAATCTAATCAAAGAGTCTTTCGGGACATTTTCTTCTCGTAGATGACTCGAATTCGCGTAAAGCTGAGCAATCCCGTTTAGGCGGACCCGTGAGGTCGGAATAGACTTGAACTCCGCGCCAACTCTCAGAGGTTCATAAGGGGCCCCTTGGCCTTGGACACCCTCCTATCCTCAAACCGTTTTCACGTCCGTGGAACGAGATGGATGATTTCAGCGAATTACTGGGAGCCTTGCCTTCAGAAGAATTCTATGAGTCGTCCATCCCTCCGGCTCTGCCAGATGCAAAAACAGTCCTTTGCTCTCTTCCACCGGAGCTCTTACTTTCTATTATGGAGAGTAGCAAGAATAAAGATGTTCTGTCTCTTATGAGGGCCAATCGTCTGCTGTATGCTGTTGGCTTGAGGCGATTTTACGAGGTTGCATACGTCCTCGGCGCCAGATATCATAGCCTTTCGAATATGGACGTGAGCGAAGACATCGATACACTCCTCCCAAAGCTCCGTGGCCTGAAACTCGGGGTGGTAACAGGCCTTCTCCAAAACCGCAATCATATTGCTTGCCTGCAGCATTTGCATTTGATCAGCGTACCTCTCCCATGGAGTACCTCGTATATGATCTTAAGCAAGATTCTACGTTACATTTTGGAGAATGCGACCATCGTCAATAAAATCAAGCTCCCTACCCTCAATATCTACGAGTCCGTTATCTTCGAGAACATGAAGATTTCGCAAAATCTACAATCCTTAACCACAAGAGGATTCTCTAGTCGTCTTGTCCAAACACTCCTCTCTCAATCAAATCTCAGCACGCTCCAGATCGACAACGAGTGTATCACGATGGAGAGGCTAGAAGACGCCCTCAAGCATATGACATCCACATTAAAATCCCTTCAATGCACCATTCACCTTGCAGAGGGAGAACCAGACAATTCATTGGAGCAGATAGATTGCTTTGCATCAACGTTGCGCAGGTTGGAGAATCTAGAGTATGGCTATTGCAGGTGTACTATTGGCTACGAGAGAACCAAGGAGGAGGTTAGTTAAGCGTCCTTTTACCAGATTCTTTTCACTGAATTCATTCGCATTAGACGCTTGATGCATGTTACGTGCGGCTTGCACGACGACTATCACAACTACAGAGAATTGTCATTGCAGATCGTGACCTTGGTGATAACCTGATCCAGAATGACAAGAACATGGTGCACTCAATAGCCGAGGCAAACGAAGGGATCAGAGAGATTGGTGTTATTCGTTATCACCTCTATTATAGTATGGATAGGGCTGGGACCACAATAGTTTGGAGAAAACCACCCCTCAACAACGTCGGGCGAGGAGTAACGAAAAAAACCAAGTCACAATGGCTTCCGTACCCTGTATCTCAGGAAACTTGGAATCTCTGGTTTGACGTTTTCGCAAACCTTGAATCAGCACGCGATGCCCTGGCCAAAACTTTTGGGGATTTCTCGACTCCGGATGCATACACTGTCGAGTGGGCATATGAGTGCCATCTCAGGCAGCCGAAATCCCATTTGGCTTGAAATGTGCAATAAAGTTTTTGCCTTTTGCACTGAATTTCCACAGTGACGCCACGGTACCCTCGTCCCTATTATGGGTTCCATGCATAGATTATCGTATAACTGACACTTATATGTCGATATAAATGGCATAGATACTTGGGCAATATATCATTTGGACGAATGTCGATCCAATAATTACAATGTTATTTTTCTGTTCATTGATGAGTTTATGCTCTATGAGATAGAACGAAATGATAGTTACTTGAAACTTTAAGCCACTTCGGAATCTTTGCCCCCAAAGCCGCCGCTGCTACTGCCGCCGAACCTGTTGTGGAGGAGCCGGAGGGTTGCGGAGATGGCTCACTGAAAACCGGTGGCGGAGGGAGATCTTGCGCCATTTGCAACACTGATTCGGCAAGAGGAGCCGGGACGTCCTTGTCTGTCGATCATTAGCCACGTGCCTCGAGTTAGCCAAGGTGATGAGTATATATAAGGTGAAGACATACGATTGAGAGACTCGTCAAAGAACGAAAGCATCAAGACGGACGAGGGTGCAAGTTGTAATTGGAAAAGTGTCTTCTCGCGCACATCCGGGTCCGAGACTTTGAGCTCCCTTCGTGGCGGTGTTTGATCTCATAGTGAAGGGCGTGTCAGTGAACCTATCATAAATGCGGAGTTAAACCACTCACAGAGCACAAACTTGATAGGTTTAACATCTTCTCGTAAGGAGTTCCTCACAAATGCGTAGACAGAGCGTATCTTGTCCGAGGATGGGAATGTGCGCTCGAGCTGGGTTTGGTCGGGGAATTTGACGCGTATTGTGGTCTAACCAGGGTCATGAGTCTCACCACATACGCGTAAGCCACGGGAAGCTCACTGTTGGATATTTTGCTTCCCTTTGCCTTTCTTCACGGTCTCTGATCAGAGATGTTTTTAATGGGGCATCCAACAACCTCTCTCTCTCTGTAATGCGCGAGCCCTGGAGCATCATCACATCCATTGCTGTGACTTCGTAGTACGAATCGGGAAGATCTCCTATATTGGGGGTCAGCGCCGTATGAACCTGAATTTAGTTGAGAATCTTACTTGGGATGGTAGATGTGGTCCCGGTTGCTCTAGGAGGGCGCCAAACTCGAAAGGAGGGCTCAGTTTGCGTGGCGTTCGCCCCTGGCTGCGCTGAAGACGTTGAAGCTCCCTCAGAAGTCGTTCCTGCCTCCATAGGACGATTTTAGTCGTATCTAAAGGGATGATGATTGGCGAGAAGGTGTCGAGGTTGGGGTCAACTCTACTTGACTGCACTTTGAACTTGAACATTCTCCAGCGTTGCGGCAGCTCGCATCCCGCAAGGCTACGCGGACCTATTCGCCCCAATAATCTCGAAGCTGCTCTGATACCCGTGACTTGAGCAGCTTCTTGGGTATATGGATATGGACAACCCATTGGTCGCTTTGTCTAGCAGCTCGATAACCAATAATGGACCGCTAAGCTCAAAGGTGAGCATTTTGGGCGTAAAGATACGCGTATTTCCGTCATTTGTCCTCGGGCAGGCATGTTTCGGAGACTTTTGTTGGTTACAACTTCGCGGTCATCATGGCGAGAGAGGAGAACTGAGCTAATATTCTGATAGCACAAACTGGAACTGCATCCACAAACCAATTATTCCCCTACTTCAACTATAAACGACAGCAATGGCGTCGTTCTCGATCTGGACACTGAGGATGGTAAGGGCACCCTCTCGAATCAGTTGAGAATGAGTTCACCTTCATTCTCAGGCCCATCAAGGTCCCGAAAGCGTAAGAAGAGAATGCCACCACAAGCCGATGAACATTGTTGGCGATGCAAACATTCTGCCTCATCGAATACTCAAGGGGAACCGGAGCTCTTGCTTTCTTGCAACAATTGCGGGCGAAGCGGTTTGTTCAAACTTTATTCTCTCACCTGTTTGCTTACTTGGCGCATAGAGCATCCGTCGTGCACGCAGAAGAACGGAAGTTGGGCAAGGACTTGGGACTGGGTTTGTGATGAGTGTAAACGTTGTAGAATCTGCCAGCAAGTGTCGGTTAACGACGTGAGTAGCCTTTCATTCCATTCGAACATCCTTATAACACCGTCTAGGGCGAGCTAATCAACTGCCAAAGATGTGATAGAGGTTAGTCATTAGTGGAAGCAATGGGAGTCGACGAGCTCACAATAGCCTGAAAGCTTGGCACCTATCATGTCTTACAGCTACAGGAAATGAAGAACCTCCAGATTTGCCGGACTGTCCAGAGTGCCGGCCATCCTCCCTTGATGCAAGCAAGGCTCCCTCAGTCGCCCCACCTCACTCTCAACTCTCGCCGATAACGATTCCTTCTGCTCAGCAGCCTAGCAAAGCTACCGCGAATCATGCGAGGAGGGCATCGAGAAGGCAGGATTCGATATCGAAACCTTTACCAAAGGTCATACCTCAGGAACCTGTTCAGCCTAAGGCTACTCCCCGACAAACCAAACCCCAAAAGACCATCGCCATTGCTCCCAAAGCCGCCCCTATTGTCGTCAAGCCTAAACAAGAACAGCCAATACGCTTGAGACTACCCCCCAAAAAGAAAAGTGAAAAAACAGATGAATCCCCCAAACGTAGAGCATTTGAAGAAGTTCTTGGTTCAGAGGAGGCTGATGTCTCCAAAACAACGGTTGGGCCTGATGACAAAACACGCTTTGAAAAAAGCAAGAACACTGCCGAGGAGAGATTAGGTGTTCCCCTTGTACCACCTCCAGGAACGCCTCTGGGCGTCATGACGCCCGTTCAACAGCCCCAAACTCCCAACCCGAAACCCAACTTACTTCCGGAACCTCACACTGGAGAAGGATCAATGGTCGGAGAGGGATCGTCAAAAGGACCCCGACCACTGAAAACAGTACTCTCAAAACCGCACCTCCTACCGACGACGGGTGTGTCTACACCCAAGTCTCAGGTACTTCCATCGTCCGCTTCCTTCCTCTCCGTGGGGCCCTCTCCCCTGCGAATACGGACAATCCGAATAGGTACTTATGAGGTAGACACATGGTATGATGCACCATTTCCCGAAGAGTATGCTGCTGTTCCAGATGGAAAACTCTTCATGTGTGAATTTTGCCTCAAATACATGAAGAGTCCATTTGGAGCTGAACGGCATCGGATGAAATGCACCACGCCTCACCCGCCTGGCGACGAAATATATCGTGATGGAAAGATATCAATATTCGAGGTGGATGGAAGGTTGAATAAGGTAAGCCTTTTGACCATTTGGCGATTTGGTATTGATCTTGCCATCAAAGATATATTGCCAAAACCTCTGTCTACTGTCGAAGATGTTTCTCGACCACAAAAGTCTATTCTACGACGTAGAACCTTTTCTTTTCTACGTTATGACAGAAGTGGATGAGTTGGGGGCCCATTTTATTGGTTATTTTAGTAAGGAGAAGCGGAGTCCCAAAGACTTTAATGTTAGCTGTATCATGACTCTTCCGGTTCGACAGAAGTCGGGCTGGGGTAATCTCTTGATCGATTTCAGTAGGATTTCTTATCTCATACCACGAATTTCACTGATCTTTATGATCTAGGCTACCTTCTTACACTCAAAGAAGGTCGATACGGTACTCCCGAACGACCTCTGTCAAAATTGGGTGCTATTGCATATAGTCGATATTGGCAACTTTCAGTCTACAAGGTTCTGGATGAGGCTTCTCCGTCGGATAGTCTCCGAATGGAAGATATCTGTCGCAAGACTCGAATGACTCTAGAGGACGTGTTCAATACTCTCCGCGCGAACCAGCTCATCACTCTCCAAACACCTACTTCGTCATCTCCTACAAAATCTGGAACTCCTGCAACCATGCGAAATGGCAGCAGTTCCCGAAAAAACCTCAGCCGAAAAGGCAGCAGTAACTCGAGATTTCTGGGAAATGGAGACTGGTTTGGATCTCAATCTATATACGACCTGACGTCTGTTCCAAAGCACTATGTCATCAAGTGGAATCGACACGTCGTTCGGGACTATCTAGACGGGATTAAAGCCAAGAATCTGGCGACGTTACGACCAGAAAAGCTACAATGGACACCCTACCTGATAGCTCGAGCCCGCAAGCTGGATGTACCATTAAACGAAACAGAAAGCTGGCAAGTCGAGTTGGAAGAGATGCCAGAACCGTCAATGCATAGCCATACGCCATTAGACCCGGTTCCAAGACCAGCGTCAAGTTCGTTGGGGAATAAAACACCCAAGAAGAACGGTGTTTCCACTCCTCGAGCGCAAGGTGGAAGCACTGTGAGGCCAAAGAAGCAGCGCCGAGAATCTTTGGCATCTTCAATAGAACAGTTCTCCGTGAACGAATTTGAAGATGTCCCCGACGATGACGACGACGACGAATTCAGGGAGGATGACTCCACGAGTCCGGAAATGCGTAACTTACGACGCCACGGGGGAAAGAATGCAGGGAGTCGCATATCGACCAGAGGATCGCGAACGACCAAGAGTGACGAGATTGACAGCGAAGAGGAAGCTGATTGGCCGGCTTCTCCGACTATATCAAGAAAAACACGATCCGCTAGAGCTGCCGGGTCCAATAGAGATCTCTATTCTGATTCTGATCAGGAGGGTCGTCGATTGAGACCGCGAACACGCTCGAAGAGTCATACAACTCGAAGCAGTCGAAGAGCCGCATCCTCTGCCGTCAGCGTCGATGCACCATTCTCGGATGTGCAAGATACGGCTGATCTCGACGATGATCTCCATTCACCCATCTTTCCTCAACAGCTAACCCACGTGCCCCTGAAGAGGGCGAAACGAGTAATTGATTCACCTATTGATAGTGATCAAGAGATAATGGACGATGGACCAAAAGCTAATTCGGTCCCGACGCTTCAACCCCCACCCGTTGTAATACAGCCGTCACTCCTCTCGACCACAGGTCAAGAAGAAGATATATTGCTACACAATATCCAACAATTTCAATATTCTGGCCTCAGCCCAGATGAGCAAGCCCCCGAAACACCGCAAGTAATCGTTACCGATGAGCAGACTGGAGCTCCACCATCCTCCTCACAGAATCAAGTGCAGCCCGTGTTTGTAAAAGGATGGCCGTCAGATCTGGTTTCCGAACAGACATCCATCTTTGGAGTCTCACTACCTTTTATTCACGAAACAGCGATCATTAATGGGATCCATACCTATGACCCGGCACCTGCTCCAGTACAGTTGCACCCTTCTGAAGCAATGGAAGCATCGCAAAGTGAGCGCTCGGAGGATGCAGTAATGGCAGAATTGGGGTGGAGATTGATCGATGGTGATGCAATGGACTTGGATGGTCTTGTAGAAGGAGAAGATGAAGATGCAGAAGGGGAAGAAGACCCTACGTTCCTAGGCTTGCTTTAAAAGACCCTCATTTAGTGGATTCGTTAGGCGTACTGTATATTAACATGTTTTTTCTTCTTTTTTTTTTGTAAATTTCCCGTCTTGGCTACCTCTGCTGCTGCTATCGTGTACATACTCGTGTTACAGGTTTGTCAATCAGAGAGTTCTATGGTGTCTATTTCGTCCACCCTATGCTGTACGACTCGCTTGGGTAGTTTCCAGAGGTTTTCCTTCTCTTCCTCCGAGTCTTCCAACTCGATTATATCGCTATTTCCTACGCTTCTACTCATCTTGTGAGCCAAACGCGATACAGTGGCAGATGGTTGGGTTTGATCATGCCTGGCGGTCTTCTGCTCTGTTCCTACCAATTTCTCTTCTGCTTCGTCTATCTGTTGCAAAAATTCGTCATCAACTTCGAAATCATCGAAACTATCACTGATGTCACCCCTTCCAGTTGAAGTGCTCGAGGGAGGGAGAACCCTTTGACCGGTGAGTGTTGGTGACAGACGAACAGCTAGGGCTGGCACATTCGATCCAAAGTGGCTGGATTGGTTCCTGTTTCCAGTATTGATTACTAACTCGTCCTCCATCCCGTTCGTTCGCTCCTCAGAGTGGTCGTCTTGTTGTGGAACACGTCCTTCGCTGAGATCGTCGTCTCGTACCCTGTTCACAAATCACATATATTTTCACAAATCAAAAGAGGCGACTCACCCTAGCCTTCTCTGAAGACTTTTCAGGAATTGAGCATCAAACTCTGCATGTAGGTCGTCGTTTTGATATCCAACGACTTGCACATTACTAGGTTCAAGCAATGCGATTCCGCCTCTTATCTTAACACTAGAGAGGAGAATCTATCGAGATTGATGAACAACAATTCCGTTTCGTATGGTGTACTGTATACCTTGCAACCCAATTGGGCTTCCCCAAGGACTAGCTCATTCAACCTCTTCATTTCGATTGCCTTGACTGTGTACGTGCCATCGCTAATCATGAGACTCAACATAGACCTGGGATATGGTGGTGCAGTCGCATCTTCTTCCTCTATTTGTGGCCTCTGGTTGTTCTCTTCTTCCCCCTCAGGCCCTCTATCCTTGGTCAAGCCAGTCATGTCTGCCTTATCCAACCTCGCCTGTCTGACGTTTTTGAGCGTGAAGGCGCTGGCACCTATCTCCATAATGGCTGTAACTTGGACGAGAATTGGGCCACCACTTACTGGCGTCCCAATAACTCCTGCTTTCATTTTATGTATGCTACTAGGAAACCCAGTATTACGAAGCATAGAGTCGGAGAGATCGGATTGTAGGAGCTGAAGACGGGTATACTCGTTGAGTTCAGTAATTTGAGTTGTAGGATTGAGTGTAAGTTCTTCTTGGAGAAATTCAACGCATGCTTTGACCCATTCCTGGAGATTATGATATTTGCAAGTAGCGTTCACATTTGCAATTCCGATCAGTTGCAGACAATATAGCTGTTTGGAGAGTGCTGACTGGGTCGATTTTAGGCTTTGAATATTCTCTTTGGAGCCACTGGAGAACACGGGAATGGGACATATGGGAAAGAAGGGAAGCAAGAGGGTTGCGCCACCCATCACCTACGACCACTTGATTTTGACTAGAAATCGCCCTTATTAGGCAATTATCCATTACCAAGGGACTTTAATCGTCTAATATGGCTGAGGAGGAATGGCATATCGTGCAAGTTTTATCATACATGGTTCTGCGATGGCTCAACGGTCCCTCATAGGACAGTAAAGGTTCCTTTCTCGTCTTCTAAACATGCAAACATTGCAAGAGATGTCATCAGCGTTGATCGGGACCTTCAAGCCCATGCCGTCAAACGTGAACTGACAGTAGACGGAGATCAGCTTGTTGGGTTAGTCTTTGGTGATATAGGTTAAACATATATACTAATTAGATTTATGATCCCAGAACCTTCCGCACGCTCACAGTGAGATTAGCGAGATTGACTTTGAATGCGTTTCTGGAAAACGTCGAACTCATAATACGGACACTGGACGAATTTGGTCCCGATGCAGAAACCATGAGTTAGATCAACTGTCTCGAAATACTTCCAAAGTGCTTAATGTTCTATCATCCATGTTGAATGCGATATATCTGATCAACTGGCTAGAACCACTACTCTTCTTCATCTTCCTCTGCCGCCGCCTTCTTCTTGGCCTTCTTAGCCTTCTTGCTCTCCCTAAGTGGCCTCTCAAGAAGTTCCTTCAAGGCTTCATCTTCCACCTCCTTGTCAGTCTTCACCTTTTCAGGTTTGTACCAAACAGGCGGTTGAGTAATGAGGGATGGTCCATTGGCAAGTAAGGCGATCGTGAAATGAAACGCCGCAACTAGAGTTCCCGGAGCTGTATATCTACCAAGATTCCAAAGGGATTAGAACGGCGATTCCTTCCTTTAGGCAGAATAAACGTACTGTACTGGATATTCCCTCACGAGCCCGTGCTGAACTGCCTCCAATAATCCCATCCGAGCTTTCTTTTCATCGTCCAAGCATCGAATATTGAAGGGAAATGCACCAGATTTCTTCTGTGCCTCAGAGAAAACGGCCCGGGATGTTTTCATCTTGAGTTGATAGTTTACATCTGAAACGCGTTGATAGATGGTGGATCGGGAATCCTCTGCTCGGCTCTTCAAGGGCATCAGATCAAACCTAGTTCATTCAAAGGAACGACTCACTTTGCCGTCGGCGGACGAGACAACCAATATATCGATACCCCAAACTTCCCCTTCCGCAAAGGTGACAGAGGTAACGTCCCTTCTTTGCTGTTCACCTGGATTCAAAATGATGTTCTTTTTGCCATCGATCACATTTTGGCTATATTGACACGAGAGCATATCTAGACCAGAGCAATCAACATTAAGTAGAGAGAACAATATGTCGGGGCTCACTTTCGACGGGTTTGCAATCCCAAATTGTCGTGAATTTATCTACTATCTCGGTAACACTGTAGTTCTTCTCTCCAACCTTCAAGTATCGCATTGCAGCCTCGGCGGCAGTCCAGGCAGCTTTGACTGGATGAATTGCTTGTGAGACAGGAAGCAAGGATGAATGCTCCAGAATACCCACCGACGTCTGCAGCACGTCCTGTGGCAGGGTCGTCCTCTGTGGCACCCACGATGAGCGTTTCTGCAGATGTCGCTGCGAACCCATCGATGTGTGCACCTGTCGAGCTGGTGAGTGAACAGAGCGGAGGAAGCTAGGCTAAAAACCTACCCAGGTGAATCTTTACGACATCTCCATTCGCCAACACTTGTTCTGATTGTGGATCCGACCTAAGATGACACACTTCAGAACGCATTTATCACCCAAGGATACACCCACATTAATGGCGCAAAGTGTGCGACAACATTGTTGACAGATATACATGTTGGGAATGCAATCCCTTCGGTCAAGCGTCAGTTGTCAGGGAACAGAGAGCTATGTGAACAATTGACCAACCTTTGGCTACGGCCCCGGTCTTCGTCTTCTTATTGTAGACCGACGCAGCGGCAGCTTCGATGGCTTGATCTCCCTCGACGACTAGATCAAAAACTTTCTTCCCTTCTACGGCAGCGGCTACCAGCTTCTGCATCACGCTGTGAACGATGTCGGCCGCTGCCTATTTGGTGCAAGTGTTATCGCCAGAATTTGATTAATATGCATTTAAAATGCATTCGTAATGATTTCATGTTACATATCAAGAATCGATCCAAGTAGAGATGCAGTCAGTCCCGATGAAGGTTTCAGTGTGGCGTTGGTCAGGAAAGGAGGATTCGTGCCAAATTTCTAAACTGCTCGACTGCTTACCTTATACTTTGTAAGTTCCACATCCAAATTTCTCGCAGGCGCGGGCGCAGTCGATGTTGTAGCAGTAGCCATGATCTTTATTGTTCGGTTGGGTCCAAAAGGTCACTAGAATCGGAGGAAAAGAGACAAGTTATAGAAATGTTGCGAGATTTTTTCGATCTTTTAGAAAGTGGTCAGGAAACTTAGATTTGTTGGCGTTAGTTTGGGTACGTGAAAGCTCTGGGTGGTGGCACAGCCACACATCGAGACCTTTGATGCTTGGCCATTCCGCCTTTTCCAACAACCTTGTATGAAACATCCCATGACGGTGAAAAACTGTTCTAATATATACGCAGGGCTCCAGGAGGATACTTGTCCAAGCGATACGATCTAGTTCTCCACGATGTTCAAATGGAAGGATCAAACAAAGGCCGAAACCAAACGTTAACCTAATCCAGAGATGTATACATGCAGGTTCAATTTGCTCTAATATCAGTGGTCGACGTCCTTTCGACCCAATAGAGGCAGCAAAGACCAGGTACTCGCAGCGAAACCGAAGCCTATTGATGTATAGTACTGCAACAGTACGTCTCTTCGGAAAACTTAAAATAGGGACTCAAAATTTTTCGTTTCTTCTACCAAGATTCTTGTCGCGTTAGGGTTATCATATGCGGCCGTACCCTTGTATCGAGCATTTTGTGCCGCGACGGGTTTCGGAGGCACCCCGCAGACTGGTATAGGCAAATTTGATCCCGAGAGACTACATGCAATTCCTGGTGCACGTCCGATCAAGGTTACCTTCAACTCGGCTACAAGTGAGGCACTTCCGTGGAAATTTACTCCTCAACAAAAACACGTCTGGGTTCTTCCTGGAGAAACCAGTCTAGCATTTTATACGGCCAAGAACAACTCCAAGGAAGACGTGATAGGGATTGCAACATACAATGTTATTCCCGATCGTGTGAGTATTGGATACCGCGTCTTTACAACATTTCTGAGCTTTGTGATTAGGTCGCACCATATTTTGCAAAAGTCGAATGCTTTTGCTTCGAAGAGCAAAGATTGTTGGCCGGAGAAGAGGTTGATATGCCATTGTTTTTCTTTATTGATAAGGATATCCTGGAAGACCCCAGTGCCCGAAACGTGACCGATATCGTTCTAAGCTATACGTTCTTCAAGTGCGTGTCACAATGTTCATCTTGCTCCTCACCGACTGACATCCTCATTCAGGGCCAGACGAAACCAGCAAGGTCATCTTGAACCTGATGCCCCAAGGGAGGTCGTGGATGCCTCGCTTGGTTGGTCTGAATATGAGCATGCGTCACCCTCACAATCAAAATCGGAGAACAAAGATGTTCAGTAATAATCGCAACAAATTTATATATCACCACCACTTGTCGTGCAATGCATCTTTATTCCTTCCTAAATGCTATTGTGCTACATATAGAACCGGATTTTCCTCCGAATGTATAAGTAGGATGTCGGACGCGAGAGCTAAGATACCTTAGATAGGTTTCGAAAGGTAAGAGCGGACGATACTGACTGATATTTCAAAGAAGGCTCTTTACTTGTGAAGTAATTCTCGATCTCCTGTTCTGTGAAGTTGCACGCTGGGATGCAGTAAATAATGTGTCGAAAGGAGCAGAGGAAGGAGTGACTGACATGTAATGAGAAAAAACCCTCCTGGTTTGAGTAGTGCAGTGACACGGGATGGATACAAGGAAGTTGGGTGTTCCTGTCCTGATCCTGGATCGGCGGACAATGCCATGGCATCATATGTCCCTTTGTCCAATCTACAAGTATCAGTCGACCAGATTTTCAAGCGACGCACTACTCACAAAAGATCCCAACAGGCTTCTCCATCTTGGCCATGAAGATTTGGGGTCTTCCCGTGAACGAAATCGACTACTTTGAATGTTAAGCCTTCGACTTCGCGTGACTTTGCGATTTGTTCGGAGAGTTGAACAGACGCCTCGCTGTAGTCGATACCCATGATTGTTTGTGGGTTGTATCCCTCTTCTACGAGAGAGAGGCAAAGGATGCCATTGCCAGTCCCAATATCCAGAATGAACGGTCCGTCTCTAGATCCAGAGTCACCTCCTGGGGGGACATGTTCGGTTGCCCATTGGACCTAACCATCCTCAATCTCCATACATCTAATTGAGACTCGAAAGTGTCGATACCATTTTGTCTACTGATTCCTGACCAAACCTATTGGATTTCCTCATATAAGAGATGTATCTATGGATTAATTACAGAGGACTGAGATACGTACCAGATCTCGCCTTCATCGCCAAATTGGTCAAAGTTTTGTCTCTCTTCCTCGTAAACGGAGTCCCAGCTAGTAGGCCAGCAGTGTAAACACGATTTGTGAGCTGTCTTGAATTATATACTTTACTAGGACTTGTCTCCGAGTTTTGTCGGATTCAGCTGCATCGTCATGCTTGGCAGTTGCGGCGAAATGAGATTCAAGGTTGGTCCCTTCTGGAACACCACCCGCTGTCAGCAGCCATGAATCGTTCTGGTTATCCTGCAGACGAATGGGCTCAACGACAGTCTCAGTCTCAGCAAATTCCACAGCCAGCACCAGTCTCAAGAACGAGCATCAACCCTGGGAGCACTCCAATGGCCCGCCCCCCTGCACAGCAGCAGTCCAACTCTGTCCCGGCCAATTCCACCACCAGCGGGAGCGTCGGCTCCAGAGCTTCCTCTTTCTTCTCCTCTTTTCGTAAAAGTTCAGCAGACACGATGGAAAGAGGGGGAGTTCCAACTCAGGCTGGCGCAAACAGTTATCAAGGTCATGCTCAGACGATGGGCAATCCCCAAAGGCGCCCAGATGCAGGTTGGGATGAATATGGGAGACCGTTGAGCATGGTGCTCGCTAATGATACTCAAAGACCCCAGCCCCAGCAGTCCCAAACCCAAGGACGAACAGGTCGTCTTGTCAGCCCACGAATGCAGAGTATGCAACAGTCGCAATCATATTCCTCAGTTTCGAGCAGTTCTCCCCCTCAAACCGTTGGTCGTCGCAAGTCTTCGCTGCTCAAAACAATTCCTGTTATGGACCAAGGACGTGTTAACTCTGAAATCCAGAGTGTCGTCGATCTCAGCGTTGCCCACAGCAATAAAGTCTATTCATCAGGTCCTCTAGTCAGAAGGATTGAAAAAAATGCAGACGGTTCTATCAACAGCGACGCTCGATGGGTCGAAGTATGGGCTCAATTAGGCGGAACAACCCTCAGCGTCTGGGAGATGGATGCCATCAAACAGGCAAGCGATGAAGGCCGACAGGTCCCTCCGACATATATCAACGTCACAGACTCTGTATGTGGACCGCAGAGAAGACGGGCGGGGTCGTTAGGCTAACTTTTTTTGTACAGCTCGTACAGGTATTAGGTTCAGTCATACGTGCAGCTTCGTTTTACGGTCCAGAGGAGAGACGTAGCAATGTCATTACGATGTACGTCGCACTAGCAAACAGTATACGTGCCTATGGCTAATGTCCATTCAACTCCGTTTAGTAACACTGCTGGATCTAATCTTATATTGTTCGCCTGCCCGAGTCCCCAGACACTACTCTCTTGGGCGACGGCTCTTCGTCTGGCCGCATGGGAGAAATCTAGGATCGAAGAAATCTACACCGGCCATTTATTCCGCCTTAGCATGATGGAAGATGGCAAATTTCACGAGCCAGAGAGTACTCTCCAAAAGGGGAAGTTGGAAGGATGGGCAAAGGTCCGAATTAGTGGTAGCACCGAATGGCAGAGATTATGGGTGGTCGTTAGCACTTCATTCCTTACATCCTCGATTGACAGTGGACGGCCTGCCTCTCCGAGTGGTTCGACCAAAAAAAACCGTTTATCCAGTTTCTTGGGCGGTGGGAAAAGCTCACAATCAGCCAATGGACATGGATGTGGGTCTGTTTCGAAGGAATGCGGATAGAAACCTGATATATATTTCAAGCTCTAGCGGCCGCTGGCGTACCTGCCATCGCGATGTACCCCGGGAACAAGCCAAAGGACAAGAAAAAGGTCTTATTCACGACCACGAAAATTACTCAGGCTTTCGCAGTCTATCCGGAAAGACCTGAAGTGATCAGTCAAAGCGCTTTGTTCAAGATCGAGGGAACGATCAAAGATGAACGAGTGAGGAATCCAGTAATCACTCTTGTGCCATACTTAATAATCATTCCAGGTCTATTCATCAACCAACTCGCGCGAAAGATCAGCTGAGCCCAGAGAAGGATATGCACTCATTATCCCAGAGGTCGAGTCGGGCAAGCAAGGGTCCAATGAGATGATCAAGTGGCTCATCGGTAAGAAAATCGTACATTGGATCCTTTCTGTGGCTTAAACCCAGGACAGCTGTTCATGACGCCTTTGGGCTTTATGGTCGCCCTGAAGGGTATAGTTGGAATCCTCGAGATCCCCATTCTGTGTTCTTCACTTATCCGTTCGGTCCCTATCGTGACGTGGGTCATTAAAGTGTGGTGCCAAATTTACTTCTGATCTGGCTTGATTCTAGCACCTTTTTTTAGATCGGGAACTCGCCGAAATCATTGATCCTAGTGTTCATGAGACATCGCG
>WSTQ01000469.1:0-12582 GCA_019627725.1 Serendipita sp. 401 | reverse complement strand
TACTTCTGGTGCTTGCTAGCATTTCTTGCATACGGCCACGAAGTCGAACTGCAAATTTGATCAGGTCAGTCCGCCCCAGGGAAAAAAAAAGGGTCCCATACCACTTCCCACAGTGATACAGCTTCAATTTCCAATGAGAGCCTGTGAGATGTTGACATGCTTTCTGGAGAGACTCTGAGGGCTCCTTCTTGCAGTTTTCTATCGTGCAGTGGAATTTGTGTTCAAGCGCGGCGTTGGCCCGGTTGCTTGCTCCTACTTTTTTCGCAGACCGGCGTATCCAAAAGGAAAAGACCACACCCTTTGCTCTCAACGCTTCGAGCTTGTCTATGAGCATCGTTTGCGACTCAAAGCAGTTACCGCTATGGTCCATCACGAGTCGTAAAAGCTCATCATCGAGCTCTAGGGTGCGGACTCGTTGCTTGAATACTTGGGTTTCTTCGGGGCTGGCCGTGGTCCCATTTAGCTTCTTATGAACCTCGTATACATCGAATCTGGATTGTGGTGGTGCATTGGACTTTCCTCTCGACTTTGAGACGGTGGTTACTGGGCCCTTTGGAGGGCTAAGTATCCTGCCTTGCCAGATGGTTGGCCAGTCGGTTGACCATTCGTCCTCGCCGAATGTCATGTGTTGATCCTCTGGTTCATTCTTGATGGGCGCGGGGTGTGCGTTTGCGGGACCTAGGGACGAATCGTTCAGCAGTGGGTAGGCAAACTCCGCTAATTGCTTACCACGTGTTCTATTACTACAAAGATTGAAAGGGTGATGATGATTAGACATGCCGTGCGCATGTGCGCCTTGAACGACGTCGGTTCCGGAGGCGCCCACTAGAGGTCGAGAAGCATAAACATTCGCGTTAGCTTGGCCACTCGTTCGCAGTCTCTCAGGTTGCGGTATCACTCACGCGTTAGGTTCTCGAATCGGTCTCGGAGGCTGATCGCGTTGCAGGTGACGGAGAGCGGCGCAAAGGCGAGCTCACGGACTGTCGTTCCAACTGGTTTCTTGCCGTTGCTGCCCGCTGACCAAAGGAATCGGGTATGCATATTAGTTAAACGAGTGGGGTTGTGCAAGACGAGAATGTTGTGGGAGGGGGGCGATGGATAGTGGTTGGTCGTAGTCTTGGTCTGGGTACAAGATGGAGAACAAAGAATGCCACAAGCTGAGTGACTGCTCCTCTATTTCTGTGTTCCGTCGCCAGCACAATCTGCCTGCACGAGGGATGTGGATGATCGGAATCCAAGTGGACAAACGACAGGACTTTTATCTGTGTGACGAAGAAGGGGCCGTGCTGCGGGTTGGGACACTCTCGAGCAAGGCAGCGCCAGGCAGCTGCAGTCGCGACGGTGCGCGTCAGTGGGCTCCGCTCTTTGGATACTGCTGACCGAGCGAAATTTAATGGACAGAGTCCTCCTTTCTGATCCCGTTGAAAGAAGAAGTCTACAGGGATAGTGGCATGAGATCTCATATTATGTCCAATTGTGACAGGCGAGGCGAGACGAGACGAGACGAGACAGGGACACGCTATCCCTTTCTGTACTTTCCAAGATCCTTCCGTGCGCGACATCTGTCCAGAATGACCTTCTCGGCGGACCAGAGATGGAATTACTCAAGTATTAAGGCGCTTACCGCCACCCTAAGCGTCTGGTTTGGTCCAGTTGAACTGAAAAGCTCGTTTACATCTGCTTTTCCATGTCTATCTTTACGGGATTCAATGAGCTGAATAGTTGGAGAACGTTGCACGTCAAGCAGTTGGAGGCACGAACACGAGATGCGGCACTTCCAGGAAGAATTACCAGTTTCGAAAGACTGAGAAGAAATTGGCGAGTATTTCATTCAAACATGTTCGTTTTGTAATAGTTCTAGGCCAAATAAAGATGAAAAAGCATATTACAGAGTCCCGTCATCCCTAATGAAAGGAGGGAAATGGTCATGAAAACAAGAAATAGGGGGGGTTCCCCGGGGAAAGGATCACGTTCAGGTCGTGAAACCGCCACCCTCGAGGACACGCCACTCCTACTGGGGGATAAAGTGATGGGAATTGCGTTGCACGGGACGCATAAACGAAACGTTTACTGTCGGCAGAACGGAACTCGCAATACTATGACGACCAGACGTCCCCAACGAACGACTTTGAGGGACGGGCGCTGCAGCACCCGAATAACCCAACTGGGACCCGTTTGACCTGGGTATCGCCTCTCCAGAATAGGGTAAATAGCCAGAGCCGTTCCCCATTCCAGACGTAGTGCTGTACGTCGAATTAAATCCATGTTGCTGATGCGATGCAAGAGCATGACTGGACCCTTCCCACCCAGCCGCAAGACCATAGACAGAAGTGCATGGATCCTGTGTTGTAGTCAAGCTGCTCGTGTGGTAAATGGTAGTGTGTGCCGGTTGAGCTGGATAATCTTGGGTTAATCCTGTAGCAATCGGATACTGAGAAGGTAGAGGTTGCTGTTGTTGCTGTGCCATACGGGATCCATGGTGCGAATAACCCATATTCGAGTGAGAGGAGGATGAACCTGATCCAGACGGAACGACTGGAGGCTGTTGCTGAATATAATTACGACGGGTTTGGGACGTCGAGGCGGCAGAATGCTGATGCTGGTAGGTAGCAGCCTGACTATTCGACACCGCTTGTCTCCAATCACCGCTTTCATCAAAATGGCTCGAAGTGGGTTGCACGGAATTCGTCGTAGAGGTATACACGGGTTGTACCAGATGCGAACTCCTGAGCTGAGGAGCAGGGACGACTCCAATACCCGAAATCGAAGCCTGATTGAAGCCCGCTTGAGAACTTGAATACCCTGAATGGGAAGTTGGTGGATGTCCCACGGTCTGCATCAGGGGTTGCCCTATGCCTTTGCCGACCACGGTTGGAGACGATGGATGAGGATATCCTATGAGAAGTGGGACCATATCAGACAGTCCTCCTTTCCCATGATTCCCATTCCGTCGTTCTGGGAGAACAGCGGGATTCATGTGGCTCGCTTGGTGGTTTTGAGACTCAACCGTCTTTGAGCCATGCCTAGAGGAACCGCCTGGTAAGGCGTTACTGGTATAATGGTCGCCATGGTTTGTTGATACAGATAGACTTTCCGTCCCGAATACGGCCCCTGTGGGAGAATATTGAGGAGGACTAGTGGATGTTGGGGAAACTTGACACCCTCCCGCGTGCTTTTTCTGGTCCTTGATACCATCTCGATACTGGAAAGACTTTCCACTAGAATAGAAATATGAGATCATTGTATCGGTTTCAGGACCCACAAACGTACCATCCGTTCGGACAGGTCCATAGCTGAAGCTGCCAATGCTCCGATGTGATGTGCGACGCCGCCTTTTGTATAGTCGGGAACTCTCGAATCTCGTCGCTTGAGATCAAACGCTTGAGGTAATTAGCACGACAGACGCCGCAGGTGACCTTTCCTACACCACTCTTGGAATTGACCTTGACGAATACCTCCATAGGAGGGGTACCGTAGGTTTGTATGTGGTGTACGATCCTCCGTAAAACCTCATGGTTCGCCTCAGTGGTGTTTCCGGCATAATGGTCGAGCCACGACCGATGGTGCCTGTCAAGTTTGCGCCTTTCACTGTCCCAATCGATTGGTTGATAGAGATTCTGAGCAATAGAAGCCGGGATAATGGGTTGGTTCTGGGGATTCGAAGGTAGGGGTGTTGTCGAAGCAGACGCAGTTGCGTCCTTGGGATGTTGCCGGCGAATAGCAACGGGGGATTGGGTTCGCTTTGAGTGATATGACGGTGGATCAGCGTGCTTTCCGCGGTTTGAACCCCGTGTACAGCGCTGAAGAGGCTGTTCGGTGACGACTGCATCGACCGCTGACGCTTGGGCATTCACTAGACCACTTTCCTTCAACGGCACCTCTTTGGACTTTGACTTCTTGGAGGTAGAGATCCCATTCTGGGCGGTTTCTTTGCGTGCACCTCTCTCTGTGTTGCTGACCACTGACTTGATCGTCGACTTCCGTCTAGGTTGGGGTACATACGGTTCTCTGTTCTCAGGAGTACTGGATTTCTGTGACTTTGGAACGATTCCTTTCCGTCTCAGCGGCTTAGGTCTCTCGACCTCAGCAGCAGGGACGTCAAGCGCGTCGACAAGATCAATAGATATTGTCGGTTTTCGAGAGGGCTTTCGAAATTTGGGAGTAGAATCGGTTATTCGTAGTACCGATTTAATCTTCCCAAAGCGCGCTATAAACGCAATGGAGCTTTTGCGCTGCATGAACGAGATGAGCAAGTCGAGAGAATCAGACGAGTCGAAAGTAAACAGACCTTTGAGATGTATCTCTTCTTATAGTCCCGTAGAGTGGCGTCAGGCGCGGACCGAGGCAAGCCCACCAGTGGACCCTGTGCAAACCCGCCATAGGAGCAAGCCCAGTATGCCCTTCGCTTCGTCTATGGCGGTAATTTCACGTTAGGATCCTCGCCTCGTTCCGCTGCCACCTTACATTCACGGATGGTTGAGACAGTCTCGAGGCGCGAGCAAAAGCCTCAAGGCAACTGGTCGGGTGCCCGCCTCCAAAAGTACAGTATACCCAAAATACTCATTCCACGGCTTTTGTTTGGCCCAACGGTGTCTCTCTTGTAGAGCAAAAGGAATCCGAGATGGTTGGTTGAGCAAGAATCATGCGACGATTCGTTCGATGCAGTTCCGCTATACGCCCGAGAGCTATCCATCTAGAAACTATATGCGATCGTGATCTCTTTGAATAGGCTTCGTTAGCTTTGGCTCTGGATGTAACTACGAATTCAACCGACTGTGAGCTAAGTATCAATGTGACTCGGCCATCAACAACAATTAAATGGGTTCGATGTACGAGTAACAGCGAGAGTGGTCGCTGTCTGTCATGATGCCGCGATTTTGGGAGGCTAAGGAGGTGGGTTCCAACTTGAGTGTAGCGAACCACTGAGGGCTCACTCAGAAATTTGAGCCTTCGATCAACTATAATTGACCCTCTAGTCTATTACTATCACGAGCGCTTCTATAGTTAAGCAATAGCGCAAACGATGGAAAGCCAGGGAGCTCGGGGGATCTGAGGCTAAACCTAAATTCTGGCCTTAGGAGATTGTTCTCGCCTACCTTAGCCGTAAACTTTGTGGTCGAACTCATTTTACACAGGAAAAGTAACTTTTATTGTTCCTTGATGGCGTATCCCGCTTGAACCCAAGCTGGTGAGAACCTTAGGGGCTAAACAACGGAACGACTCAGGCGCACGTATCAACACCATGCCATCGCCACGACCGACCTTGCAGCACTTCCTACAACCATTCCGCAGCACAAAAGTAAAGCAAACAGCACTCTTTGACCGAATTTGAAGCTTTTAGCTGACGAGGGCGTGCGCAGTGAAGAGTCGGCGCGATTGCCTTTTCGCCCCCCTCCTGAGGGACTGACCACTCGCAGGTTGTCCTCCGACCACACCCTCCTTGGCCACTTCTCTCCTCTTGACTCTTCCCTCCCTCTGAGCCCCCCCGGCCCTCCCTTGCCTCCTCTCATGTTCTCTCACCTTTTCTCGTTTCCTCTCAAATAACCCAGGAGTTCACCAACCTTCTTTTGCGATCGTCGGCCATCCTACAGGTTGCATCACCCCCTTCCGATCTCAACGCCCCAATTCCCTTCTCAACGACTCCATATCTGGAGATATGGGCAAGAATCCAACTCGATATCTTGTTTTACTCTACATTTTCCCTCGCGATCTCCTCATCGCCATTCCCTTCTTGCCTGATTAGCCAGCCAATCACAAACTCGAGGCACTTCAACCATCTAAAACGGTGTGCAATCGCAACGCAATAAGGTCGGACGAGAGCGGGGTCAATCTTGGAGATATCAAGACAGGTGAGCGTTATATTCTAATTGAATTAACCATATCGACATTTGGCTAACTACATGTACCAGCTGTGGGAGCACAGGTCGACTGAGTCGCTTCAATTTGGCCAATCAAACGCTTCAGAAAATCTGTATACTCTCGTTCAGCAGAGATCCCTACGGTCCACACCTTTTTCAACGCCTCACCTTGCTATATGCCTGCTCTCCATCACTATATCATTCCGAAACGGCGCAAGGCATGAGCTCAAAGATCATCCATCCGGCATTTTATGCGATAGGAACTCACCACTCTCATACCTATGATCAATCTGATTGACTGCTGCCGCCGTGGCCACTTGAGTGTTGGTCGCTTGATGCACATGGACGCCGTTTGCGGGGTTGTGACCGACTACGAGAACAGCTAACAGCGATCTCAGCCACTTAAAACATCCGGTCATCCGCATTTCGTCACTTACCACCTCCTTGCTGCTGCATTTGGACGACCGCTGAAGAGCCGACTTTGTCAAATCTCGAGCATACCTCTCATAAACGCCGTCATAATCGAGTGACACTAACCTCCATTAACTTGATTATTCATTTTTAGCGATGAAGAACAAATTTCACAGTTTTTATCGGTGCGGATAGCTGCCTTTGGACGAACGTGGTTGGCACTAGGACTCGAGGGAAAGAAACAGCACCGAACCCCAAGACCCACGGTTTCTGGAGAATGTCTACGATCCACGACACGTTACGGGGAGGAGGAACTGACAAAATCCAGATTTTTAGGAAATTTCCTCCTTTACTCTCGACTATGGAGCACCTTTGACGTTTATACTTGAAGGACGGAACGCTTTTTCGTTTTATGGGTCTGAGTCCTGGTGACTTTGGTCGGATTTGCTGCTTATATCTTGAGGTTAGGAAGGAAGGAGAGAGGGTTGAGGACTCGACGGTTCGGTACGGTGCGTAATCGGTTTCAACTCAAGGTACGCTTTTGTTTCGGATGGATACGCGTCGTCGAGGTCGACTTGCACCTTGACGTTTTTCAGGTCGGAATTGTATGGCAGAGAGGGGTGAGTTTGGGGAGAAGGGAAACTTGACTGACTGACTGACTGAAGTTGGGCGATTCGCTCTCCACGGAAGAATGCCTCTCGGAGCTAAACTGGTGTACCTATATCGGTGGGAATAGATCGAACTTTGACTGGTAACCTGTCGGATTTGTGCCACTAAGATCATGTTCGGTTCTGTCATAAGTGCGGCACCTTGTACTCCTTTGGTCACTATTTCGTGATCTATACGTTCGACAAAAGGTCATAGGTGAGCAAGTTGAAATCCGCCGAGGTGAGCGATTGCTTATTACGACCAGTGACATCACTTCGGTCCGTAAGGTAATCGAACGAGTAGTACGCGCTCCTCCCAACCCCTCACTCCTCTCATTCTCTCTCAGAAAACCCACAAATCCGCCAGACTTCTCTTGCAGTCGTCGGCCATCCCGTAGTTTATTCCCTCCTCCAAGTCTCAATACTCTACTTCCCTTCTTGATGATCCCATGTCTTGACTATGAGCGACAATCAGATCTAGATTGCATATTTTAATTAGCAAAACCGAGTGCCGAGTGCGTTTGCACCGTCTGACCCTCACGGTCTAAGCTTTGTGTCGTAACTGATTAGAATGGAAAGAAACAATATTCTCGACGCTTTAAATTCCGTGTTTAAAATGATCTTTTCCTCTATATTTAAAGCGAGTATGAAGAGGTCATATCCTCCTATCGCGTCTGTCGAAACCACTAAAGGCGAGGCGAGTCGAGTCTGAAGAGAGTACAAAATGATGTTGGTGAGTGATTTGAATGTACGTGTATACGTCGCACAAAGGGAGCCAGCTCTGATTCTTAAGGTATTTGGACTGCTGTGAGCCGAGTGGCAGAGTAGAACAAGGCCAAAGGAGCACTTACTCTAAGCTTTGTAGAGAAAAAAAGGTTGGCGACAATTATTCAGGAAGGAGTGGTGGGCCACTACCGAGCGATGTGTTTCCTCGCTGTATCTGTTCCGCCGAAGTGCTGGCCAACAACTGAGCCAATATTTGCCCAAAGTCACTTTGTGCTCCACCGGCAACGTTAACAGCCATCCAAACTTCGTTTAGCCAGAGCATGGCGTTATTGCCATCGCCGGCGGTGCTTGCATTGCGAAAGCCTACGTAGTAGAGAGTGTCCCTGTAGCGACAGATGCCTTCATGATGTAGTGTAGATAGAGCGTTGATGATAGTCGAATTTCGCACCTAAATGCGATGAAACGTTAGCCAACCTTCGTCGATGTGGGAGGTAAGGGGCGTTTGTAGGTCGGACCGCTTCACTCACTACGTATTCGTGTGGATTCGCAGTCGGCGTCTCAAGCATAGTTTCGATGCCGTCAATGGTTTGTTTCAGATGGATTCTTCTGTCGTCCGAAGTGATGTCGTGAGTGACGCATGATGGGCAGTTGCACTGGAAACCTGCGAGCTCTAAAAGTCGTTGTTTCCGCGCTAGGCGTGGAAGGAGAATGCTCCCTTCATCATAAGAGATACAAAGCTCTTCCATGTATCCGACGTTCTTGATCACGTAGAACCGCATCTGCTGGCTGTTTCTGTCCCACCTATACTGGACATTAGGCCGGCAGGAATGGTTGAAGCGAGCACCTCTCAGAAATAACCCTGCGACTCTAACACCACTCTGTGTAGTACATGGAAGAGCATTCGCCAAGAACCTCCCTTGGTAGTCTCCTTTATTCAGGTATTGGTGAGGGAGATGAAGACTGAAGAATGCGGCCCGGTCTCCTGGGGTCTGGCTGTTGACACTTTGCATGACCTCGGCCGCGTTATGACCCGCTGGTAGGCAAAACAGGGGTCTTTCCTCGAACAAGAGCGTCCCCTTGGATATTGGGTTAACGTTCGAGCGGTATCCGAGCCCATTCCCTGGCGTCAAATATTGCTCGAAGATTGGCAGGCTAAAAGGGTCACTTTTCGGTTGCTCGAGGTCATTATCGTTTTTCTCCGCGCCCACTAAGTTTGTAGAGGACATCGCTAAGTCTGAATCGTCTGTAACCTCCAATTCCACTGGTGGCGAATGGTCACGACTGTAATTTGAGAATGATGTAATTATAGGTGACTCCTCTGTCAGATGCCACTCTTGAGCACCTTTGCCTGGCAACTTCCCTTTGTGCGATGCAACATCTTCCGAATCGTCCGTAGCTTCCGGCGCCGCTGGCGACACAGGTACGTCGCCTTCTGGCTCATCAGGCTGGTCTTTTTTCCTTTCCTCCTCCAACGATTCGTGCAAGCTCCGCTCAACCGCATGGGGTCTACCGTCTAATTGTTGAGAACAGAAGAAAAATAATCATTGATAGGTGTTTGGATACAGCCAAACACTCGGCTTACCAGGTCGCTCCTCTAATCCAGAGTCACTACCCTTCGAGCTGAGCTCAGAGAGCTCTTCTACTATCGGTGTTTCGGCGTCATGAAGGGTTTGGGATGTTCGATCTCGTGACCTCCCTTCATGCAGTTCAGTATCCTCCAAAGTGTCTATGGCTTCGGTTACGACTGGCGACAAATGTACGTCGTCTTCTGGTTCCTCAGGCTCCTCGTCTTTCTTTTCCTCCGTTAATGATTCATGCAAGCTCCGCTCATCCGCACGAGGTCTACCATCTAAAAGTCGAAAGTAGGAGAATCAGAGACAGATAAAGAATATGCTCAAATACGCAATATTACCAGGTTCCTCCTCTGGCGCAGAATCACTCTCTTGCCTGGAAGACTGTTCCGCTATTGACGCATTGGTGCCATGAAGTATCTGTGAGACTTGATCTCGTGATCCCTCCATATGGGATTCAGTGTTGTCTGAATCGTTTGTAACCTCCGATTCCTTCGGCGGGGGATGGTCACGATTGAATTCACAGAATAATGTGACTGCTTCCTTCGAAGAATCCGGGAAGATCTCCCTCGCCTTGGGTCTGCCACAGTAATCAGCAAACGGAGGAGTTCTATAATGAGAAAAGCCAGAGTGGAACACCTACGTCGAGAGCAGTTTGACCACTTTCCGAAATTCTCCGACCCAGCTTTCACCTTCCAGATTTCCTGCTACAATCTGTGACCACTTATGTACACCCACCAAAGCCGCGCGAGCCACAATGTCAATGCCCCCCATGTCTATGACATGTTCTTCGGAGCCCGAGGACCCTTCACCCCCGAGACCAACGTCTTCCAACACTTTTCTAATTCGCAAGAACAATTTCCTGGTGAAAAGCTGGTGGTGGTCGTGATTGTCTTCCAGCCAAAATGTAGGTAATTGGAGTATTCCTCCCAGATATCTCATCGCAATGAAGCCAGATATGTCGTAGAATTCGCTAGGTATTTCGCATAATGTCAACGTTGTTTCAAAACCATGCCCTCCGGGCTCACCACGTCGTCCACTTGAACATCAGCTTGTCCATGACCCAGGACTGATCATTGTTCCGCACGAGTCCCATATTGGTGATGGGACAATTTTCTATTTCTTCCGCTATTTCTCCGCCTGATAGGCATTGCATAGCAAAGTCGTAAAAGAATTCCCATTCGCGTCGATAGGCGTTGTCCTTGAGGAACGTTCTGTTCCACAGGTGCTCGACCGCGGCCCTTGTGTGCTTTGCTTGTTTTAAGCCGTTAAATTGGAGAAAGATAAGCCTCAAACCGGGATAATTTGTCGTGAACATCACAATCTTTCTGAAGGCGCCCATTTGGGTTTCAACCGTTTGCGTTCTATAGGACTCTAAGTGCACTATTAGCGATGATGGTTTATAACTCACGGTCTTGTGTATTTCATGAGCCGTTGGCAAGCCTCTGCGAGCTTAGGGAGGGGATCGCCGCTTTTGGATGCTGCGCGCAACTTGCATAATAATATTTCCCGATCTTCGTTGCCTTCAGAGTCTTGGCCCAAGCTAGCCAGGATGTTCATAATGTCTTCAGTGGTTGGGTCGACTCCCCACCGATGACGACGAGCCATTTTGTCGGCCCAACGACCGAAGGATGATGCCAAATGATCCATAATACTAGAGGTGGAATAGGCAAGAATAAGACTTCGCTCTGATTTGACAGTCACCAGGGCTCCTGATTTGGGGTTCAACGTTATCCTAGTGATGTTCGCCTGAACATCTGTCGAGTTGGAGAAGGGGGACGACATGGAGAAAGTGGGAGCCAGATTATGTAAAGCAGACGAGTTTTATGTACATGTGGCTCCCTCGCCTGCAGCGCGAACACGATGTCCAATCTATTTAAACCAGCCTTAGTTGACACCCTCCACAGCTGGTCATGTTTGTGCCAATAGGTACGCATTTCACTCTACCTGTGGACCCTTTTCCTTGGTACGTTTGGTAGATTCTTGGTATTCCACCACACCCGTTGAAGATCCTGTCGCCTGTTGGTTGTCGAGCTCGGGTATCCGCCGGGCAAGGACGAGTTCACTGTATACTTTGATTACCACAGATATGGCCACTGCTTCGTTGTCTCCTTGCATTGTCCACTTTCCAACCCGACGATCCTGAGAGTTTCTAATCAGACTCGCATCGTATCATATCGGTAAGGCGGACGGACCAGTAGTCAAAGGACTCTCCCTCAATAACGATTGTTTTGGTTCATTGTACGAGTAAGAGCGAGAGTAACCGATGTCTCTTGTGATGCTATGATTTGCGAGGTTCAGAAGTTGGTTCCAACCTTGTTGATCTTGTCAGGTCACATCACCATCGATATGACCCCCGTCGCTCACTAGTAAATGTATCGTTCGCTTAATGCTCATCTGATATATGCAGGGATATCCTTCAGGAATTTGGGTCCAAGCTCAACCAACTCTCGACACGGCTAGCCTGTCGCACACTCGACTATTGAGTGATACGCACCTATCGAAATAGCCATGGTATTCATATAACCCACGTGTATCCGGTACACTTACAACAAGTACAGATAATCATCAGCTGAGAGGTTTAAATCCACTACGGAATGGTGTACAAGGGGCTAGCTAAACTCACTGAGGTATAGGCGTACAGGGAAACGGTCGCAGCATAGAAACGAGGGCTAATATAAAATACGCGATGGTACGCTTCACAGCTGATCACTAAGACTTGTTACTTGTAACAAAGCTCGCAGAGCTTCCAGTAGGACTTGTTGCCACGGCGGTAGAAAGTACGAGTGCCTGCCGAATGCCAATTTGATGAGGCAAAGACGATGCAGACATATGGGAGACTGAACCCGCATTGCGTTGAAATTTGCGAGCCAAGTTCATCAGGGGACTCTTTTTAGGGCGGGGCACATGAGCAACTCGGGATAAATCGACCATCAACAGCGGCTGCCTAGGCAGCAAGTTTGCGTCCTGGATTTTGGATGTGACGTTATCACCTAAAATAGCGTAAGTAGGTGTCACTGGTTGAGCAATAGTGAAGATACCAGTTGGCGAAGACTGCAAAACAATGTCAAATTGAAAGGGATTTTTGTGGATTTTCGATTAGTGCAAATGATACGCAAGCTTCCACAAGAGATGTTTCACATACAGTCGACTCCTCCTTATTATGTACCTGCTTCAGATGAGTCTGGAGGGACCCATCGTTGTGACTAAACGCAGTCGGGCTACATACAAACGTAGCATGAGTGGAAGCGACTACGAATCAGAACAAACTCACCAAAACATGCATCTCCACGGCTTCAGTTTCCATTCCTCCGAAGTCAAATGGCTTGCAATGTGCTGAACCTTAAATTTCTGAGTACCTCTTCCATG